>BQNB010080843.1:7103-24386 GCA_026074375.1 Tanacetum coccineum
TAACAAGTTAAATATGTGATATACGATTGTGAATATAAAGAACTGCAAGCTTAAAAGATAAATTTACACATGAAAATATTTACTATATAAAATTCACTTATATCAATGCATGTCAATCCGTTTCATATTCAATTACTCCATCCGTCTTATATATATTGTTCACTATTGACTTTTGAAGTCATTAATTTTCAACTTTGATCTTAAATTATTAATTTTGTGTTATATAATACTTGATGAAAATTATACCAATGAAAATGTATTTAAAATCTAATCCATTCATATATTTTGCATCAAATTTTATATAACACATTAAATAATGATTAAGGTCAAAGTTGACAAATAAAAACCTCAAAGTCAACACTGGACTATAATTATGAGAGAAAGGGAGTAATTAATAGAGGTATGTTAGAATTACATAATTTGTACAAAACAAAATTCACTAAATAAGGTGGCATATTTATATGTGATATTCTTTTTTTTCTATTCAAAACACCTCATATTTGAAGCCAATAACAACCATGACACTTCATTTTGTGGATTTTACTCTACAAATTATGTGGCTCTATCATAAATCTAATTAATATAAGAGATCTGTTAAAAAAGAAAATTAATACAAAATACCACATGTGTTCCGGTGTCTCTATTATTTAAATGTTATTAGAGCATCCTCTATGATAAACATTTTTAAAATTTTATAATTGTGTCATGACATTAATTTATAAACCTTTTAATTTTATAAAGTTATCCCCACTATCAATACATCTTTTCAAGTTTTATAAACATATCACATGTTCAAGTGCATTAAATTATAAAAAAGTCTAATATCTAAATATCTTTATGTCACACAAGATTAAAATAGATGTTCATTATGATCTACAAGTTTTTAGACATCTTTATAATTTTATAAATGAATGTCTTAAGCTCGTGAAGAGACCCAAAACAGTAGTACTATACTCATGATGAGTCATAATGCATTAAATGATGAATCAAATTGAATAATTAATGAGGCTGCATTGTCGATAATGCTAACTTGAGAACATTGTGCAATGTTTATCTTTTTTTTCTTGCTTAGGCATCCACTGTAGTGGACTTTTAAAAGGGTTTATAAATTTGTCATCTTTTATAATGTCATTAATTTATAAATCATGAACTTATTCTCACTATGAATAAAGCTTTTTAGGTTTATAAATTGTTCAAACATAAATTAAATATTATCATGGTACATAAATTCTTGAACCTCTTCAAAATCCTAGACCTTTTCATACCATCTAGACATGAAATGGTTCCTCACTATGATAAAAAATATTCTTAGACCTCTTTATAAGTTTTTAGACCTATTCTTGAAACACGGATGCTCTTATAAGCATATCAAATTGTCTTACAGCTTTAAATAAACATTAGTTCAATTTGAAAGTTTGTACACTAAAAAGTGAGCTTAGTATTTTTTTTTTCCAAATTCACATGGGTTTAACTAATGAAAACAACGGTGAAATTTACACATGACTGGCAATATCGATTAAATTAGATTAAAGGTGAGAACCATGTTTAGTTAAGCACATATTTGTGTTTGCTTGCCTATCATTTAATAGACTTCCTAAAACTGGGTGTAGTGAGGGTCGGACAACGTTCCCTTTCCCTTTCCACATAACTCGGTCGTTTGCATGATTTAATTTTATAATTTTGTTTTTCGTGCGTGTGAATGTATTGTGGTTATATTTATGTTTAAGTATGATATATTTGACTGTGTGCTAAAGTTAATGGTTTTACTACACATGTTTGTCGATAAAAAAAAGAAATCGATGTGGCGCTGAGTTTCGATGATAAACACGATCACCGCTACACAGGGTCGGATCTATTTAGAAGTTATTTTGGGGGTTTTTAGTGTAAAAAAATAATTTAATTGACATTTTTATTAAAGTGCACCCCATCATAAAATCAAATTGCCCCCACTCGATGACTAAAGTTCAACATTTTACACTCTGAAACCTTAAAATCCTTCAATTTCTAAGTGACAATTCTCGATTTTTTCATTTCGATCCCCACTTTTATCCTATTTTTTCGCCGTATTTTGTTGCTATTGTGAAGAAAAAAAAATTGCCCCCACAATACAATTTCCTGGTTCCGCCACTGACGCTACACCAAATCTAAGTTTCATGTGAAAGCTCGAAAATAGTACTAATTGCATTACGGTCGGTTTGCCATTCGATATAATCGCAATCAATACAATTTCCAAGTAATAAGCTAGGGTCTACGGGTTAAACATATTCGTCCCAAAAGAAGCAATGCTTTCGATGATAAATTGAAAATAATTATATGCGAAAAATATGGAAATTTAGAAGAATACAATAATACAAAATATATTATACGTCAACAAAGTGGTAGTGGCACCACCGCCTTTCTGATATTCTGAAAAGATGGCAGATACATTAGGTTTACTAGGTTATAAAGACCCGTTTTAAAAAGCCATATGTACCCTCTTTATGTTTTTTGGTTTTCTTATTTTTAAAAATTTTATTTTATTTTTATAAATTTGTTTATATTATAAAATTGTGAGACAGAAAGTGCGAGATAAAATTTATAAAGTTTAACAAGTTAAAAGTATTAAGCTGACAAAAATACATAACAAAAACTAATAAAAAGTTGTATTATACTGTAAATAGGTAAAAAATGAAGTAGAAAATTGTGAAAAGTAAATATATATATATATACTTTTTCGTGAACCAAGAGGTCTTTATAGTAGCACCCTACGTCCTTAAGCTTTGTTCAAACAAAGGAAGAACTTAAAACATCTGCAATACATTAAGTGCTTTTGTTCATGTGTGAACAAACGAACAGTTTCCTTCGCCACATCTTTACAACAACTTAACCGCTCAACCTCCTTTACCACGTCTTCAATTTCTTTAACAAAGTTAGATACCTCCTCACATAAATCTCTAAACTTTTCCTCAAGCATCAACTCAGTCTTCACTTGTCTCTTGATTAAGACTAGCAATTGATCATCAGTTTCAATAAGCTTTGCATCCTTTTTAATCTCCTCGATACGGGCCATTTTCAATAAGCTTTGCATCCTTTACCACGTCTTCAATTTCTTTAACAAAGTAGGATTGTAACGAGTTATTTATAATGTGGCAATCGGGTTGTATGACAAGTTGGGTAGAAAAGGGAAAATAGACATGAGGGACCAAACGCGCGATCGCTAAACGACAAAAAAATAACAGTAGACATTACTGTAGTATATTAAGAGTCAGGGACCAAACATGCAACCAAAAATAATTGCAAAAGTACGACGTGGCCTGGATAACGGCGGAGATAACCGTCGTTACCCATAACGGGGCTTCAGGGACCAAACGGGTAAGCAAACTGTCCAAAAGGGACCTGACTGCCACCTTTTCAATATCAACAATCTCGGAGTGAGATGTCAATAGATAACGTGTGTATCTCCGTGACAAATGAGACAAATTTCTTTTGAGAGAAACTTGAGTGGCTGGGAAGGGTTGTGCGTTATATCACTGGGTCCATGACGACTTTCTTCAATACCAACAATCATCTTTGTGATTTTGATAGATTATATATAGACCCGGTTTCTGCCTAAAGTGTTTAGAGGGCTGCTTTGTTTTCACCCTTTATCCTTACATTTCTTTTTCATTCTTCAACCCATTCAATGCTTACCAAGTCGTCAACACTAGCACCTTGTTGTGATTGTTCCAGTGTTGGCTCAACATTAGTCGAAATTTTTCCTTATTCTCATTCTTCTCCAATCATACCTAAGGATTGATATTTCTAACTATGGATTATCCTTGGGTAGATTCTTCCGGTTCTGGTTGGATCATAGGATTTATACCTAACCTTAACCTCCTTATGACTTCATAGACGTCGTGAGATTAATTAGTTGTTGGGTATAGAGATCGAACAAAAAAAACCTTTTTCCTGACATTTTGAAATACTCCCCCCTACACATGTGCTCCGAGATTCAAAATTGTTTTGCACATGAAGGAAATAGTTGCACTTAGAGTCTTAAAGATCACATTATTCTATATCACATTTTAATCACCATTTCTCCCCTTATTTTAAATAATAAAACATTTAGTATTTAAAATACCAATTAATTAAAATTTATGACATGAAAAATTTGATGGGGAGAAAAATTATACCACGGTATTGCATGAATTCATTTTCCTGATAGCTCCTTTTCAACAGTATATGTGGGATATCAATATTTATTAAAACTTGACATTGGAATGAAAAATTGATATGACACCACAAAATATTGAAGACAGAGTGAGATGCCTTAGTGAACAATGTATATTATTAATTGTCATTATAATTTCCACATTTTAATTTCACAAAATGTTTTTGGATACATAAAATTGACATTTATGAGGTATACCCAACACATTAAAAGGCTTTGGTTTTAAAAGCTCCCCCTTAGAAATTGATCCACATAAAATGACATTGTAAGTTCCATAATTTTTAAACTTATTTGAGGAAGGGAGTGTTGAACACACAATTTTAACAAATACCACTTTTTATAGAAATATACCGCAAATTATATTGTAAACAATTTGACATTGAAAGTTCTTTTTGAAAAATTATGTTCAACGGTTTTTTTAAAAACCATAAAGAAGGTTTCTCTTCTTTTGCTAGAGTGGGTGCACTGAAGCGTACACATCCCTATGACAGTTGGGTCTGGGTTGCAATCTGAATTGATTACAAGCCATTGGCTTTCTAATGCTTCTATCATGGTTTTCATATACAAGCCATTGTCATGAGCTCAAAACTTTTTAATGTTTTGATTTGGAGCCCAATGAGAAATTTGACTTTCTCGTTGATAGGATAAGTTATCTAAAAAGATACACTTTCCTTACATTGAGGTCTGAGTTATGTACTGATTTGCACATAAGTCATAAAAAATTTTAGAAATGACATGTTTTGAAAGCATTTGAAACTCTTGGTCGAACTTCATTTACACGCCCGTGTCGATGTTAATCAACATATCTAGGTACGTAAATGTTATCGATTCCAAGAGACATGTCGAGAAGATTCTTTTTGGTATTTTTGAAATTTTCTGATTTTATATTTTGTTTTTCTAGACTTTATATTTTTGTATTTTCTTTTTGTTGGTTTTATATTTTTGTATTTTCTTTTTTCAAAAATATTTATAAATCAAAATAAAGAGAAAAATAAAAATATTTACAAGTCGAAGTTTTCATCAGCAGTGACAGATGTTGCTAGAGTTGAAGTAGATGAAGTTGAATCAGGTTGTTGTTGACGTTTATCGGATGCATCAGCAGTAGTAACAGTGGAAGACTTTTAAAACAACTTGATTTTCTCCATTGACATGTTCGTCGAACAAAGGACCGAATGGACTTTCCAACTCTATCATTGACGTCATAACTATCATGTCTGTTGTAGGAACTTTTGTTGACATTGTGGTGCGAGGCTTGAACCGTTTTGTTCAAACATCATTTTTCTGATCAGTTTTGCATCCACTTCAACACTGGTTTCTGAGATATCAGCTTTTTCAGCAACCATACTCTGAGATTTTCCTTGTTGACATTACATAAGGTACTTGCACTTAAATCAAGACTTTGTTCCTTTTGAACATTGATTGATGTACCTGCACTTACATCCAGAGTTTGTTTGCATTCATGAATATTAGGGATATCTACATTTGAACCATGTGGGGGTTCACTGTCAACCTTGCTTGTGCAAGAATTGAATAACTTTCCTGTAAGAATCCACCTAAGACCAACAAATTTGAAAATTCTACCCGTGGGTTTCCACCTAAGATCAGATCTAGGAGATGTTTTCTCATACACAACGGAAGTCTTATTAGGATAAAACCTATGTCTTGTAAAGATATGCCTACCAAGTTTCTGAGTATGACTCTTTTGATTTACGAGTTTCTTACTATTTCTGGTCTTATGGGATTGAATCTTAGCACATGAATTCACTTCCTTAAGGAGTTTTGTTATAGAAGCATCATGATTTGCAAAAAAAAGACACGCTTATGACATGTAGAACAAACAAAGAGTTTATAATATGAGAAAGAACTAGAACTCTTAGAGTAGGCTGCTTTGGGCACAACCGTTATTGTTACGCAACTACTCTTAGATACAGGCAAACTCCTAGTTGAGTGATTAGTGCTCCTAGGTTTTGGTTTGGGTTTGGTTTCCTATCATCAGTAGTGGTTTATTTCTCGCTGAATGTAGGCACACTAGTTGTTGAGTTCGATCTCTTCTTGTATTTTTTTTTTTAACTACATCTAGATTAGTGATTTATGAACCATGTCATTTGAACAAATCTTGGCATGTCTTTGAACTATTCTAGATGAGCTAGATGAATCCATGTTGATCAGTTTTGCAAAGCGTGGATTCTGTTTTCTTAGGCAAAATAAAGTTGAGTGACTGGTTTTTGACAAATTCTTTTTCACATCAACTTGGGAGGCAAACGTTGTTTTGACATTTGAGCCTTGCAGATTTAAAACGTATGTGGTTGTCTAACAACTGATTTGGTTTCTTAGTGATGTGAACACCGGTTTCCAAGGACTGATGTTTTATAATATTTAGTTATCTACCACGAGTTTCCTTTTTACTTTCTTAAAGTCATTTATTATATAGCAGCAATTGCAAAACCTTTTCTGATATCTGAGCTTTTAATTCATATTATTAAGCAAGCAAAGATGTTGTCTGTTCTGTAGTCTTTAGATCTCGTGATTTTAATAGGAATTCAATTACTAATCTTTGTTTATGCTGTTTTAAAAAGTTCATTTTCCTTACGTAATGTAGCCACACTATGTTCTAATTCGATGTTCATGTTTCAAGTACATCAATTTCCTTTTTAATCTTGGCTTTATTACTTGTTTCATTCAAAATTTGACCGCTGCCATGTTTTTTAAAGAAGGATTTGCTATTAAGTTCGAGAGCAATACAATGTGCTTCCATTCTTGAAAAATCTTTTTGAAATTGGGCAACAGTCTTTTTGAGTAAAATATTTTCAGACTCGAGTGATTGTTTTGAGTATTCAGTTGTCTGGTTATCAGGTGATGAATCAAGCATAGGACTTTTAACTTGACATTGTTCAGGATACTGGTCAACCCTACCTTCATTAATGATTTCAGGTTGCTCAGTATGTTGTTGTCCTATAGCAAAGATATTACATTCAGCAGTCAATTGTACCTCAGCCATTGGCTCTTCGTCATAAATGGGTCTGATATCTGCATCATCAGCGTCTGTATCATTCCCTGACATGTTGCTTTCATCTTGCACTGTTGAGTCTGTCTTGATGCTTTCTGTGACAACCAAATCAGCATCTACTGCTTTACCCGTATCAATCTTACTCTCTTGCGTCTGCATCTGTCTTTTATTCACCCTTCTATCATACTGTCTTTGATGACGTGTTCTTTTAGCAACGGACTTCTTGACATTACCCATGTGTTGGAGTAGTGTATCTCTGAAGTGTTTAACCTCGATTCTAGTGTATTCAACAAAGTACTTGTCTGTCATTTGACTATCATAATCCAAGGAAAACTGTGAATTGATGAACTTTTGAAACTAGTTATTTACCACCCAAAAGGCTGAAATGGATCCATCTTTTTAAAATTCATCTATGTCAAGTTTCTTTTGTAGTTAATCTACATTGAGGAGCATTGTACTTGTGAAGGTATCAACATCTTGACCAAAGAGTGACATGAATGCCCATTTGAATCCATGTTCGATTCAAGTGCCTTTTAGTCCTTTTTAAAAAGAACTTGAAGGTTGATGAAGAGAATCGAAAAATATGCCATGCATCTTTCTCTAGCTTTTGACCATCTTGTATTTGATTGGGGAATTTACTTTCTTTTGTTACGGAATCTAAGATGCTTTCTTTTACTGATTTGCTAGATGTAGTCTCTGAAGTAGTGTCTTCTTTCTCAGAACAAGTGTTTTGTATGACAACTAAATCAACTTTCAATGAATCAATATTCAATGCTTGGATTGGATTTGAATGATCTTCTTGTGCCTGCATCAACCTCTTTTGTTTCAATAATTACGGAGTCCGTTGTTAATGAAGAATTATCTCAAGCATGTATTTGCCAATGGAATCCATGTTATAGATCATTGCATCTTTGAAGGATTGAGCATCAAATCTTGTATATTTCTGCATACACTCTTTGAATTCTGAATTGAAAGCATTTTCAAACGTTGTTCTGAGTTTTGTCAAAATAGTCTTGCAATCAGTTTGAGAAATTATTTCTTTGGTAAGATGTTGTTCTAGTAAATCCAAGTCTTGAGAGAATGTTCTCTTGAAGATAGGCATGGCACCAAAATCTTGTAAAGTTTCTGTAAGAAACTTGAATTGTGACTTGACTTCTCTAAGACTGTTGATGCATCTACTTCTTGAAAGTTGTGTCTTCTCTTAAACTTTAGAAGTTGAACATGAAGAAACTGTGTCATTGTAAAGAACACTTGATGTTTGAGTTGGCAAATTAGTATTGGTATTTAACATTTTGATGTTGTGAATGGATATCGGATCTTAAGTAGGTAAAGTGATTGATGTTGTGGATTGAAATCAATTAATGTTCACGAGATTTTACAAGTCTTTGATTTAAACTGAGAAAAGAATTGAATCTTTCGCGAGATTTTACAAAATCCAGAAGAAACCATGTAACAATAATTAATTGTGGTTGAAATCGTTGTTGTTGTTGAAGTACTTGAGCTTTTGTTGACGAATAATGAGCTAAAACGACGAACGGTGCATAAACTTTCAACTTAAAATGAGTAACGGTTGATTAAAACTCAAATAAGGACTAACGGTGCAATTACTATTCACTTTGGAGGACTAATGGGCTGAATTGAAGCAATTAAGGACTAATGGTGTAAACTTGTTTCAACTTGAAGGTTAATGATGCAACAATGGACTAACTTTGAAATGGTCTTGAGATTCAGGGGCTGCATGTGTAACCTTTTAATTCTAGTTAATTAATAAAGAAAATTCCCTCTAAAGTATACGTCTACTACCTTTTGAATTTTGAAAAATGCAACGATTATAAAACTTATCTCGTGGAGTTATACGGTTATCGTCGGTGAAAAGCAAATATACCACGTTGATCGAAAAAGGATCACGATCACAATGATACAAGTTATAAGTCCCGTAATGAACCGTCACTTGAAACCGAAAACTCGAAAATTACTTAAAACAAGTAGATCAATTCCTATTAACTTCTTAGTAGTTCGGTTGACATTGGCTTGGAGTAGATCGGTTTATACTAGCCGTTGCAATAGATCGGTTTGTGCTAGGTTTTGAGTAGATCAGTTTGCTCTAAGCTTTTAAGTAGATCGGTTTGCACTAGGTCGCAGTAGATCGGTTGGCAGTAGATCGGTTGGCAGTAGATCGGTTTGTACTATCTTCTTTGTCTTCAACCTTTGTGCAAAACTCCTCTAGTAAAAACAGAATAATTTTCTGCTAGGGTTTAGAAGCTGTTTGTTTAAATAGGCCCACCAAACTGAAACGGGCCTAAAAGTATAGATGGGCCGTGAGCAAGAACAAAAACAAGTCTAACACAAATTCCAAAAAATTGAAAAATATCAATAAATCATAGTAAACGAGCTTTTTGGCCTTTGAAAAATCCTTAACCAGCTAAAGGTGGTTACAGCGTGATCCGTCTCGTTTTTCTCTTCGATTTGAGAGCCCACGGGCCTGAAACGGACTTACGGATCAAAAGTTATCGCAGTTTTACTGAAACCCTTTTCTTCACACAAAACGCAGTGACACCAAAACGCAGTGACACCAAAACGCAGTGACACCAAAACGCAGTGACACCAAAACGCAATGACACCAAAACGCAGTGACTTTGGTCAAAACGCAATGAATCTTGGTCAAAACGCAATGAAATTTGGTCAAAACGCAATGAAATTTGGTCAAAACGCAATGAAATTTGGCAAAACGCAACGACTTTTGTCAAAACGCAATGAAATTTCTTCAAAACGCAACCTGCAATCAAAACGCAATGAACCAAAACGCAACCAAAAACTCAAAACGCAACATGAAGAAGTCAAAACGCAACATGAAAAAGTCAAAACGCAACATGAACTTTTCCAGTTTGTCAAAACGCAACGACGAAATATACGACTTTTTCTTCAAAAAATGGCCTAAAAATCACCCTTTTTGACCTTTTAGCTTGATTTCTCTTGCACAATTAGCTACCTTATGCCTAGATCTTGTTTAATAACATAAACATTCACACATCTAAGCCCAAAAATTCGGGTTTGATTTTTTTCTTTTGACTTCCTTTTGACCCACGAATTTCAATCACTAAACACCCCTTTAGCTCTGGTACCACATGTTATCCCATGTATTTAATCCATTACACAACACTAATCTTTACCAAAATGCTAGAAAATAAGAAGAATCTTAGAGAGAGAAATAAAGAAAGAAAATTAGATTGAAGAGAGAAGAGGTGAGTTACAAGTTATGGGAAAAGTAACTAACACCCTTCACCAAGTGTGGTGAAGGGGTATTTATACCCAAGCCTTGCTAGCTTGGCACTTGGGCTTTCTAAACAGGCCGGGCTTGGTTTACTTGGGCTTTGAGCCCGAAACAAGGACAATATTAGATTACAATCCAAGCCCGTTCAACCCGACTAGCCTATTACAATACAAGACCTAGTTTGACTTTCTAAGACCGATAACATTCTTGTTTGACTTAATATAATTAAGGCTAACAAAATACCCAAAACAAACATGCTTTGTGTGGCTAATATTATAAAAGGTCACACAAACATAAAATTCATATGGCCATTGGATGAACAATAGTCATAGAAAATACACATTTCTTCACTTTAAACACCATATGGTCACACATATTAACACTTTTGGCCACTCTATGTTTAATTGTATGTGACTAAATATACAAAAAAAAACAGCTTTGTTGGTTGTACATGTACACCGGTCACTAAATGTACCTATTTAGTCACACAAAAAATGTGGATACGAACACTAAAGCTTTCTTATGTGTGACTAACTCGAATGCGTGACCGTAGGTGACCTACGGCCGCGCGACCTTTTGTCTCACACGAAACTTTTTGCGTTTATGACTATATGTATATAGTCATACATTTTTGGTGTGACCATTACCACTTTTTGTACTAGTGATAAATCCTTATTTAGCAACCAAACCCTAACTTGCAATACTTGAAAACCCTAATTCCAAGTGAAACCCTAATCTTGCAATAACTTAATTCAATACTTGTAAATGCTTAACCAACCCTTTAATCTTCCTTGGTATAGCTTAGATATAGTGTAGGTATGTTTGTAAATAAGGTAGATAAAAGCTTAAGAATTATTTAGGGTGGTTTGGTTTGTTCCGTAGCCAGAAGGGAGAGAAAGAGAGGTATGAGTTTGATTTTTTTGTAAGGAAATATGTTAAGTGTTTATCTCTTCTTGCTAGCTCTTATATTTTATAAATATCTCTAGACAACTTTCTTACATAATTTAAAAGAGTAGAAGAAAAGTGAGGGGGAGGCGTGGGTTAGAAGGTGATTGGTATGGATGTTTACTTGTTGTCATAATATGTAAGAGGTTAGTAAGACTTTGGTGACTTGGTGGCTTCTAAATGTATATAACACATGTTAGAATACAAAGTTAAATATTACCTTTGTTTCTACTTCATTGAAACCGACCCTATTGTTTATTTGGGTAGAAATTGATAAAACTTTTGGGTATTGAGTATAATTGTGGGTATTTGGTTGAGTATAGATAGGTATTTGTGCTTCCGGGTATGCCTAAATGTATTTAATTGCGAAACGTAACCACTTTACGCAACCAATAAAAATAAAATGAACAAAGTTAATAATTATCATCAAAATAATTACTTAACACTTGCTTGATGTAAACATTTAATTGTTTGATGCCCGTTTACATTGATTGATCATTTTTAGCTTACACAATTTAACTTAACGATTACGATTAAAAGCAAACGCGTACAATACTAAAAATACATAGTGGATTTATTGACGACTGATTGCAGCAATTCTATACACGTAAAATATAAGATATAATACAATGGAAAATTACCAAACTACCCTTGAGGACAAAGGTAAAAAGGAAAATCTTCACAAATATATATAATATAATATAATATGTATTTAACCGGGAAGTATGATTCCCCGGGTCGTTTCCCCAACGATTCGTGAAATTGAAACCACATTCTAGTTTGGATAATGATTTGAATAAAAACAAAGATTGATTTGATTATCTATATCTACTAAATAAAGACAACAAATAAAATAAGCAAGTAAAAGCAATTAATGTACTAAAACAATTAACAGGAACAAGTAAAACGCGACAAATAAGCAACTAAGGCAAGATTAACTCCTAAAAATGCAAACTAAAATTCTAAACCTAATTTAAGATAAAATAAAATTTTGAGAAAAAGAAAATTATTTTTTTGATTATTTTTAAATTTATTTTGAATTAAAAACTAATTTAATCTATTTAAATCCTAGAAAATAGCAAATTGAATCCTAAAAATTCTAAAAAACTATTTTTAAACTTAGAAAAATCTAAAATAATATAAAAATTCAAAAAACTATTTTTAACTACTTTTAATAATAAAATCCTATTTTTTTTTAAAAGCTTAAAAATGAAAATTAAAATCTAAAAAGAGTAAAAATGATTTTTCTGGATGTAAAACTAAAAGTAATTAATCTAATACTAAAAACTATTTTTTTGTATTTTTAAATGATTTTCGAAAATTTAAACCTAAGAAAAATCCTAGAAAATAAACTACTAAATGGAAAAATTCCAAAAATTCAGGAAAAGTCCTAAATGCAACTAAGAACAAAGGAAAAATAAGAATAAGCCCCCAGCTTATCTAATAAGCTGGGGAAAAAGCAAAACTAGCTACGGCTTATTATTTAGCTTAAGGGCCAAAACGTGGTTAACTATTTAATGAAAGGAAAGGAAAACGGATGAGCTATTGTAGCAACTTGGCAAGGCGTGGGGTTTGTGTGGGAGAGGTCACGGGTTCAAGTCTAGCATACACCCTTTTTTATTTTTTTTATTTTTGAAAACTCAAAAGAACAAAGTTGTAGATTAAGCTATTTTGAACAACTTTAACAAAACAACTATAAGCTAAAAGTCAATATTAAGCTCTCCAACAGCTTGTAAAGAGGCTGTTTACAGAAACATGGCTTTTGAGAGCAAAAAACTTGCATTCACTAAAATAAGCACAAAGGACTTAAATAAGCACCAAATTAAAAACCAAAAACTGTCCTAGAAAGCTTATAACATGAAGAAGCTAATTTTTAAAAGCTAATTAACCTAATAACACATTAATCTAACTAAATTTACTAATCTAAATGACAAACTCATAAAATAACTTTAAGAGCTTAAAGACTAAATAAGCTAAAAAGCACAATAAGCTATTAAAAAACTAGCTTAAAGACTACTTGAAAAAGCTTTTTAAAACTATTTTTGTAAACTAGAGCTCATTGAAAAAGAAGACTAAAAACAGACAGTTCAAACAGCTTATGCTATCTTTAGTTTGAAATGAGAAGACACAAGCTCTAATTTGAGCTTAAAAACAAATGGACTAAAGAGCTTAAAATTGAAAACTAATTTAAAACAGATAATCTATAACCTGAAACTTAATTGTATGCTAAAAATCAGAATCTAAAATCTACCTTATCTTGCTGAAATTTGATGAATAAAAAGGCTGTTTGCAGTCTAAAACTGCTGATGCACTTGACCTGCTAATGAACTAAATCTAAAACCCTATCAATGCAGACCTAAGATTATACTTCTAACACTCTCAAAACAAAAGTCTAAATGTAAATTAAGTAAATGCAAAAGCTAGAACTGATCTAAGCTAATAATGTAAATTCTAATTAACAGGTTTGAACTAATAAGCTATTAACTATTGAAAACTCAACTGACTTAATTCTAACTTATAAAATCAGCTTAAACAATCCTAAATTTGAGTTTTAATACCAACACAAAAGACTAAGAAGCTATAAACAGCACTAACCTATGGTTAGTGTTGCTGACCCAAACACCCCTTTAACTATGATCCATTCCATTTTATCTTATGAAATAGAAATTTAAAGCTCAAATCCTAATTACCAGATAACAAGTAGCTCAAGACAACTATAAAGCAATTAACAAAGAGCAAATAAGCCAGAACTAATAAGCTACTAACTAAGCTACTTATTTTTGGTTTTTCAATGATTTGTGATAGATTATGAAGAAAACTAAGATCTAAGCATTATAATTATGAAAACAGATAAGCAACAACATTCATAAGCATAATAAGACATGTTTAACTACTAATAAGCAAACTAATAAGCATAATTAAACTAGAAAATTAAGACAGTAAAACTAAATGAAAACTTATTAGAGCCGTAGCTAAACAAAGGCATCAAAGGCTCTAATAAATTGTCTACAAGCTCTGACTTACTAAGAATAAGCCAGTAAAAGTCCTTATGAGCTCTTCCATGGTTAGCTCATCTTCCAAAAAGCTCGAAATCCAATAAGCCGAGGTATTAAGCTGATTTATAGATTTAAGTATATTAAGAGCTTATTAATAACTCAATTTGAGCTTAGAGACTCAAAGAGCTTGATCTGAGTTTATGAGAAGCTTATGTAACATTACTAGCTTATTAGACACAGTTTGAGTAAAAGTGAGCTTAAGAAAAGTAAGATAAAATTCGAATTCTATTAATGAAAAACTGCTTACAATATTGAAAAAGGAAATTACATCAAACAAACATTAAGCTAAAACATTTTAACTGAAAATTACAAAAGCATAAAAAAAACAGGAAAAGAAAAGATGTTTCTATGTGAGGAGTGAGCTTATATTTATAGCTGTGATGAGAAGCTTCTAGGTCCTGATTCAGTTATATGCTCCTCTTAATCTCGTCTATTCATTCATTTCAATCATTGGTACTCTAATCTTGGCCCTTGGATTAACTTGATGATCACACGGATTGCCAGCGTGGTAATCCGTGATGTGACACTTGTGCTTCTTTTCCATGTGATTTAGTGTAAAAATCTTGCATCCTTGTGTGTTTTCTCACAATCCACGTGGCATTCCCTTTGTGGGGATTGACCAATAAGAGTCTCTTATGACGTTTTACTCTGCCCACTCATTCCTTGTTACTTGAATTGTCTCTCTACGTGGCCAATTTTGATTTGCCCTTTGGTTTGAGCTCGAGGTAAAACAGGGAATAAGGTGAATAGTGGTAACTCCTTTTCCTGCGTTTTACTTTTATAAAAGGGGAAGTTTGACTTTTCTTTTGACCCGGGTTTTATATTGACTTCAGGTTTATATAAAGGGTTTTGGGCCGGGGTAAGGTGTTGGGCTCGGGCTTGGTGTTGTTATAAGGGTTAACGGGTGTTAACTCTTTATAAATTAAAGAGTTAACACCGTTAGGGTTTAGGGACTCTTTTTGCAGTTTGGTTTTCTTTGAGGGACTGATTTGGAAATTTGGTTTTTGTCATTTTGTGTGTTGACTCTGGTTGACCAAGATTTGACTTTTATTGACCTTTGATAGCATTCTCCCGGCTCTTGTATTCTCTTTCCTTTCCCGTGTCCGTGTTTGTCCAGTTTTGATCGTTTTCTTGTGATATTTGCAATATCCGTACCTACACAATCACAAAGACAAAACAAGTAATATTCAAGCATTTAAAGCACAATTTTGTCTTTTAGGGCCATTTTTGATATAAAACGGATATGTGTTTTCACACATATCAAAATTCCCCAAACTAAGCGATTGCGTGTCCTCACGCAATATTATATGCTCTATAACCAAATATCTCAAAACTTCCCCAAACTAAATCTTTGAAAAGTAGCAAAGATTTTTGTGGAGAAAGTTTAGCAATCACAAGTTATAAAACACCCCATTATCCCATTTTTTAAAACCTTTTCATTTTTTTAGGTAACTGAGATTATTTTGACTCTCGTTATTTCTATAATTATTAGGGATCATAGAACAAGATGTATTTCGATCCGAGAATGCCCCAAAAAGGATAAATTCATCGTTCCTGACTTTTCACTTGCTCCAAACCAAGCTTAAAACAAAATCACAGCTAAATATCAGAAAAGATGCTAACACTACTCATATTTGCAACTTGTGAACTTTTTACTCCTGACATTTATTATATCTTAGGTGAATGTGCTATTTTGAATTTCAACCATGGATCAACTTTTTGCAACATACTATGCTTCACGTTCCACCCAAGAATAATTAGTTTGAAGGCGAGATCATCCCATGTAGTGACTTTCGTCTCGGCACATCCCAACCTTGCGGCTAAGTGACCAGGCTTTTGACACCCCACAGAGACTAGTATCGGGACTCACGAACCTTAGGTATCAAAAACTCTTAGGTTTCCCGAATATAGCTTATAAAAATAGAATAACCAAAGTTCAAAAGCATATTTGAATTTAACAAATAGAAATTTATTTATTAATTTAATATTAAACATTTATGCAATTGTAATCCTCGACCTTTTAGAAGGCTGCAACATCGGTTGTGAGCCGGCAAGATGCAGCAAACTTTTTTCAGCCTTAGATTTTTATTCTTACTATGGGCTTTCTTTAGAAGACTACCACATCGGTTGTGAGCCGGCAAGAGGTAGTAAACTTTTATCAGCCCACAGCTTTTATTATTATTATATATTTTTTATTTTTCATTATTTCATTCATCATCATTTTTTTTAACTTTATATAGAGAAAACTTCTTTTTGAAAAATTCAAGTTTAAGTTTGAACTAAGACTAAAAATTTTGCTTTTTGCTATATATAACATAAAAATTGTTGATTTAAGTTTAATCTCAAAAAACAGCACGTATATTAATCCGGTTAAGAGCTTATGGGAGAAAAAGCAACAAGTTACATACATGAGCTCTTAAGATTTCCAACTAATCATTGCTTAGCATCCTACTTATACTTAACTCTATCATTTTTCGTTCTTCGCGAATTTCGCGAATGCTTAGCCTAAAAGTTAAAGAACAAGCTAGAGCTCAACACGCTCGATCGGGTCAAAATTTACTCTTATTCTACCCAGCAAGAAAGTCAAAATTGTGACAAAAACACTTATTTTATTTTTGTAATTTTTGAATTTTTTTCATATTTTTGAAAATTTTGGTAGAAAAACGGGGTACGTGAAAACAACGGGCAAAAGTAGGTAAGATCATATCGAAGAGATACTACCCCATACTAAAATCAAACATTGTCCTCAATGTTTCCTAGCCTAAGACTTAAAAACCCCATACTAGAACTCAAAAAGGTCGAATGTATAACTCAA
>BQNB010080844.1:0-29805 GCA_026074375.1 Tanacetum coccineum
TGAAATGATAAAAAAATTGAGAAAATGAAATATTTTTGTTTACCGAATAATCAACAAACTTAGGGTAACTCTCTTAAGTAAAATAAATTTTACAAAAGAGGTGCGTCTTTTTCGTAAGTGACACAAACGGTAAAAAAATTTGAATCTTTGGTTCGGGAACTTATTGATGGATAATACTTCAATTGAAAGTATTATTTGTTGGTGTTCTTTTACCAACTTGGTTAATTTTTTTATTTCTTAATGAATTCACAAGAAAAAATCGAAAAATTCTGGAAGAGCAAATATTTTTGTAATTTTCTTATTTAATAATCTTCTATTTATACTAAAAAGAAAAGAAAAAATAATTTTTTACTTTTTATATTTTAAATTTTTTTATTTTTGATTTTCTTAAAAGCGTAACTTTCGAAGACGAAAGGTTCTTCAAATCACGATCAACAAACTTCAAACGAAAGAATCTTAATCACAAATCCCCGGCAACGGCGCCAAAAATTGATCGATTCAATTTAATACGTAATAATATCAAAGTATAAAGAGAATTACTAAAAATCCTTGAGGATAAAGATTAGTAGCAATTTCTACACAAAAATATCACACGTAAGAAACCGGTAAGTGATTACCGGGTCGTTCTCCCAAAGATTTATGAAATTGAGACCTCGTTTGTTATTTGGACAATGACTTGAATTGGTTCGAAGAAGATTTGTTTTCTAAAATCCTAATAGTGAGCAAATTAAGGGAAAATTAAACCTAACTTTAATAACGAAAAATTAAACTTTAACTAAAAAATGCAATTCGGGAATCCTAAACGGGAACTAAAAACCCTAATTTAACTAAATTAAGTCCTACAATGATCTTTTTGGTTTTTATGAGTTTTAATTGACTAAAAAGCTAGAACAAAGAAAACTAGACCAAAAACGAATGAGATTTAAGCTTAAAAACACTAAAAACATTAACGGGATTCAATCCCGTTCTTTAAAAAACAAGATTTTGCAATTTTAACCCTACGAACGCAAATCTAATTTTCCTGGGTTCTAAGTGTCAAAAGAAAATTTTCTAAAAAAGAATTATATTTTTTTGACTTTTTTATGAATTAAAAACGATTTTAATGAAATTAATTGTTTAAAAATGCTAAACTATTTATAAAAATTCTGAAAAAATTAGCAAAAGTAAATTGAACAATGAAGAATCTTAGAAAAATAAGATTGGTAACACAGCTTATCAAATAAGCTAAAATGCCTAATAAGCTAAAAAAGTGCAAAATGTGTATAAGGAATTAATTGTGCAATTCTAAAATGAAAAAGACCCCAGGGCACGTTGGTTGAGTGTGTGTGTTGTGAGGTTTATAAAAGGTTGAGGGTGTTGAGGTCAAGGGTTCGAGCTTTGCTCACCCCCGACTTCCATCTTCCCTTTTTTATATTTTTGCAAAAACTTCAAAAAGCAACTTTGTTAAACAGCTTATAATAAGCTTCTTTTGTAAAAACAACTTTTTTCAAAATCAAAAATAAGCTGAAAAACAGCTTATAGAACAAACAGAAATGTCTTAAAAGAATTTTGGGCTTTTTCACTAAATGACTTAAGCTAGAAAAACTAAATAAGCTTAAACTTAAACTATAAAAGCTACCTACACCCTACCACTAACCTATTAAGCAAAACTAAGCAGGAATTAAGCAAAAACAAAAGCCATAAGCTGAAAAACTTCAAATAAGCACTTATGCCAAACTGAGTTCAAAACAGGAAATCAAGTAACTTTGAGCTTAATTTTATATAAGCTATTGGATCCTTATGGCAAAAAGCTCTACACCTACTTAAACATTGGCCAAAAAACTACTAGAAACAGCAAACAAAAGACATTTTGAAATTCAAATAAGCAGTTAAAAAGCTACCTGAAAAAGCTACTTGCTACTGTTTTTGAGTTTTTGGAATTTTTTTAAGAAAAGCTAAAATAAGCTACAGCTGACCTTAATAAGCTAGATGCTAATTTAAGCTAACCTAATAAGCTAGACAAAGCAAAAATTAAACAAAATCCCAAAGCAATAAGCCATAAATTTCTGATAAGCACTTAATAAGAACTGCTAATCCCAGACAGTCCCTAAGGGTGACTTTGAGCTTAATTTTCAATAAGCTCAAAGAACCTTAAGACTATAAGAGCTATAACACCTTAAAGCTGCATTTGACACCCAAATCTCAAAACCACTAATGCAATCATATAGAACTTAGTTTCTACGCTCTTAAAACTTCAGATCAAAGGCAAAGTGAGCACTAAAATTTCCTAAAACAGTCTTAAGCTTAAAATGCATACTAAAAGAAACTAGGACTAACAGATTCAAACTATTAATTAGCAATCTTAAAGACAACTTGATATAAGCCAACAAAACACCTTAAATCTAATCTTATAAACCTAGAATTAAGATTCAAACTCAATTTAAAGGACCAAAAGGCCAATAGCATTACTAACTCTCAGTTAGTACTGCTATGCCAAACACCCCTTTAAAATGTAAAAATCCATAATCAGCTTATAAAATTAAGATTTAAAGCACAAGTATCAACTACCAGATACTAGACAGCTTATAACCAACATAACCAACAATTATTAATAAGCAAATAAGCAGAGACAATAAGCAAACTAAGCTATGCTAATATTTTTGGTTTTTAAACTAATATAAGCATATTAAGATTTAAGCTACTTATCTAAACTAATAAGCATCAAACAAAGATAATAAGCAAGCTTAAGCTAAATTTAACATCAATAAGCTACTAACAAACAGATTAAACAAATAAGAACAATAATAAAAAATAAAAGGAAAAGGAGATGGTGCCTCACACCTTCAGCTAAAATAGAGGGTGAGTGCTCATAATAGAGCTTATACTAAATGCGTTAAGCTTATTACAATTACCTATTCTTACCTTTCGTCCTTAATAGAAAGAAGATATAAATAAAAAAAAAAAAAAGACCTTCAGGAACTATTACCCATTGAATTCTATAAGCGAGACACTATCCACTCCATTAAAATTCAAGGAAGTGAGAGCTTTTAGTACTTAAGGACTAAAGAGCTTAGTGAAATAGTAGAAGCTTAGTTACTATCAATTTTTAGCATAAAAGTAAACTTATTAAAAGACAGATTGCATAATAAGAACAATTAAACTTTCATTACTAGAAACTGAGTTACAAAATTGAAAGTGAAAAGTTACATGAAATGAAAATACGAATAAGCTAAAGTGACATAAGCTAAAATTATTTAAAAACTACTAAAAGCTAAAAACTATCCCCCCCTCCTGTGGGTGAGAAGGTCTTGTATTTATAGGCTTGAGAGAAGCTTCTAGGTCTTGGATACACGCTCCCCTCTGCTTTGATCATCACCCTTCATTCGTTGCCAATCATTGGATCCTTCATTTTGGCCGTTAGATCAATTTCCATCACACGGATTTCCAAGCTGGCAATCCAATAAGTTGGGAGCTCTTGTGTTTCTTTTAGCCTTGATTTAGTGTAAATTTCTCATTTGGAGTGTGTTCCTTGAGCCACGTGTCATTCCCTTGTCATAGCTAACACATCAGGAGCTCTTGTGACGTATAGCTTGCCACGTGTAGCATAGTACTTGAATCTCTTGTGCCACGTTGGATTGCGTTAATTTCCTTTTTATTTAGGTTTAATGTTTGAGTTGAGGTAAAGGTGTAAGAAACTGAATAGTAATTCACAATTCCCGCGCCCCTTTTTTTATACGTTTTGTTTATTTGATTAGGATAACTTTTAAACGTAGGGGGTTTGACTGGGGATATGGGTGATTGACTTGGGCTCACGGGTTTATTATTTGGGCTCGGGCTTGTTAAAAGTATTTAAGGGTTTTGTTATAAAGGGTTAACGACCGTTAGTCTTTATAATAAAAAGACTAACGGTGTTAGGGTTTTAAGGACTTTTGGTGAAAGTTGCTTAACATTAAAGGTATTTTGGGTATTTTAAGGGTTTTGTCATTTTGTGGTTGACCAAGAGTTTACCAAAGTTGACTCTGTTGACCTTTTGCTAGAAACTTCCAGCTATTGTACACTCTATACGTTCCCGGGTTCGTGTTTGTCCGATTTTAACCGTTTTCTTATGATTTTTGCATTATTCGTACCTACATATTCACAAATAACAAAATACACAAATACAAGCATATTTTTGCACATTTTGATCATTTAAAGGTCATTTTTGGTATAAAAAGGATATGGGATTTCTCACATATCAAAATTCTCCAAACTAAGTGATTGTCGTGTCCTCACGCAATCTTATATGCCCTAAAACCAAATACCTCAAAACTTCCCTAAACTAAATCTTTGGATTAACGACCGTTAGTCTTCATAATAAAAAGACTAACGGTGTTAGGGTTTTTTGGGAATTTTGAGGGTTTTTGCATTTTGTGGGTTGACCATTGTTGACTAAGGGTTGACTTATGATGACCTTTTGCTAGAAACTTCCGGCTCTTGTGCACTCTATCCGTTCCTGTGTCTGTGTTTGTCCGGTTTTGACCGTTTTCTTGTGATTTTTGCAATTCCATACCTACACATCTCCAATTACAAAACAAGCAATATACAAGCATAATTTGCACAATTTGTTTATTTTAAGGCCATTTTTTGGTATAAAAAGGATATGTGATTTCTCACATACCAAAATTCCCCAAACTATGTGATTGTCGTGTCCTCACGCAATATTATATGCTCTAAAACCAAATACCTCAAAACTTCCCCAAACTAAATCTTTTAAAAGTAGCAAAGACTTTTGTGGGGAGAGTTAAGAAATCACAAGCTTTAAAACATCCTATTTTCCCATTTTTCAATTTGTTTTATATTTATTCTTTTAGCAACTACCTAGAATATTCTGACTTCCGTTATTTCCATAACCGTTAGGGATCATAGAACAAGATGCATTTCGATCCGAGAATGCCCCAAAAAGGATAAATTTATCGTCCTCGACTTTTCACTTGCTCCAAACCAAGCTTAAAACAAAATCACAGTTAAATATCAGTTAAAATGCTAACACTACTCATATTTGCAACTTGTGAACTTTTCACTCCTGATAATTATTATATCTTAGGTAAATGTGTTATTTTGAATTTCAACCATGGATTAACATTTTACAAAATTCTATGTTTCACGTTCCACCGGAGAATAATGAGTTTGAAGGCGAGATCATCCTATGTAGCGACGTTCGTCTTGGCACATCCCAACCTTGCGACTAAGTGACCAGGCTTTTGACACCCCATAGAGACTAGTATCGGGACTCATGGACCTTAGGTTTCAAAAACTCTCAGGTTTCCCATTTACACATAGCTTATTTAAAAACTTGAAATAGAATAGTCAAAGTTCAAAAGCATATTTGAATTTAACAAAAAGAGATCTATTTATTAATTCACACTTAAAATTAAACATAACATTAATAGCAATTGTAACCCTCGACCTTTTAGAAGGCTGCAACATCGGTTGTGAGCCGGCAAGATGCAGCAAACTTTTATCAGTCTCGGATTTTTATTCTCACTATGGGCTTTCTTTAGAAGACTACCACATCGGTTGTGAGCCGGCAAGAGGTAGTAAACTTTTATCAGCACATAGATTTTATTATTATTATATACCTTTTATCATCATTTTTTTTAAATAGAAAAGACTTCTTTTTGAAAAATTCAAGTATAAGTTTGAACTAAGACTAGGTGAAAAATTCAAGTATAAGTTTGAATTAAGACTAAAATTTTTGCTATACACTACATAAAAATTGTTGATTTAAGTTTAATCTTCAAAAACAGCACGCATTATTAAACGGTTAAGAGCTTATGAGAGAAAAAGCCACTAATTACATTCATGAGCTCTTAAGATTTCCAAATAATTCTTGTTTAGCATCCAACTCATACTTAACACTATCATTTTACGTTCTTCGCGAATATCGCGAAACACGCTCGAATGGGTCAAAATTTATTCTTAATCTACCCAGTAGGAAAGTCAAAATTGGGACAAAACACTTAATTTTTTTAATTTTTTAATTTTTATTAAAAAAAATTTGTGGGAAAACGGGGTATGCAAAAACAACGGCTGCAGGTATAATCAAATCGATAGATCCCCCCCCCCATACTAGAATTAAACATTGTCCTCAATATTTTAAGAAGGGTATCTACGTAAATCCTAAGCCGTTTATTAAGTAAAGGTTAGGAAGCTCGAGTGGACCGGGACAAAACACCGAACACGAGAGTCTTTAGAAAATTTTGGGTCAATCCTATAAAAAATCACAAGTACAAACAACAAGAATCGGAAGAGTACAAGCCTCCTCATATCACAAAAGAAATAAGAAAGAAAATAAAAGGATAAGCATGGGGTGCCTCCCACGAAGCGCTTGTTTAGGGTCACTAAGCTTGACCCAATCCCCGAATTCATTTGTCCTTGGGGAAGGTTTAGAGATCCGGGACAACCAATTGTGGTACGTCCCCTCCAAAGTAGTGCTTAATTCTATGACCGTTCACCTTGAAATTTGGCCTAGAGTTTTGGGATAACTCAACGGTGCTATATGGAAAGACTTGGGTAATGGTGAACGGTACAGACCATCGAGATTTTAACTTGCCTGAGAACATCTTCAATCGAGAGTTAAAGAGGAGGACTTGATCACCGATGTTGAAAACGCGGTTTTTGATCTTTGAGTCATGGATCCTCTTTGTTTTCTCTTTATAGATCAAAGAGTTCTCATAGGCATGATCATGAAGTTCATTTAGTTCATTGAGTTGAACTTTACGGTGTTTTCAACTTTGCGGTCCTCTAAGGTCAAAGTTTGCATGCTTCAAGGCCTAGTAGGCTTTGTGCTCGAGCTCGATCGGTAGATGACATGCCTTTCCGTACACGAGCTTGTATGGGGTGCACCCAATGGGTGTTTTGTAAGCTGTACGGAAGGCCCAGAGTGCATCATCTAGTTTATCCGACCAAGATGCACGATTCTCGCCCACGGTCATTTCAAGAATTTGTTTCTAGCCACGATTGGATACCTCAACTTGCCCACTTATTTTGAGTGATACATGGTGGAGAGACGGTGAGTAACTCCGTATTTATGCATGACCTTTGCAAACTGGTCATTACAAAAATGAGTTTCGCGATCACTTATGATAGCACTGGAGGGCACGGAATCTGGCGGGTAAAAAGAGAATTTAGAAATTTGCAAACAAATCGGCTGTGGTTGGTGGGAGCGCTTTCACTTCAATCCCATTTTGCGAATAGTATCGCCGCCACAAGTATGTATTTGTTCCCTCATGAAGACGGGAACGGCCCCATGAATTCGATGCCCCACACATCAAAGATTTCGCAAACTTAGATGGAATTTTGTGGCATCTCATCACAAATTACGAAATTTTCCTTGACGATGGGACAAGTGTCACATTGGGTGACTAAGTCATGGGCATCTTGGTAATTCGCCTTTGGGCCAATAAAATCCTGTGTCAAAAAACTTTTTTGGCGGTGTAGTTGGCAATGTAATGTCCATCGGTGGGTCCAACTATGGCATGTCCTATAGTGAGGAATGATCAAACTGACTTCTTGGCTGCAAACACACCATGGATCATTGAATCCGCACCATATTTTGAACAATAGGGTCGTCCCAAAAAGTGTCTGTTTAATACATCCTTGAAAAACTTGATTCTTATGCTGGGATGACATCCCTTTAACAATGAAATTCCCCACGTGGTAATTTGCATAATCGGCAAACCACGGGGTACTTGAGTTACCATGAGAAGTCACCATATTAAGTGTCTCAAGAGGAAACTTTTCGTTTACCTCCTTTGGGTCGGGCACATTTTCATACGGATTTTCATCGGGATAGTTGATCGGCCACGGTTCTCGATTTTTCCTTTTGTGTCAAATTATTTGAATGTGAAATCTCTTGAAAGGAGGGAGAACCAACCCAGAGCAATCTCGCCTTGGATTCTTTTTTAGCAAAGGAGATATTTTTAGGGCAGAGTAGTGATCCGTATACACTATGATTTAGTTCTAGATGAGGTAAGACCAGAAATTTTTTGAAGGCATACACACACGGCTAACTTACTTTCTTATCATCGGTGTAATGCGATTTATGCCTTGACTCATTATTTTACTAGCATAGTGTATAGGCCTAAAGTGTTTTTCATGGCGTTGCCCCAAGACTGCACCTATGGCAAAGTCGCTTGCATCATAAGCTCAAAGGGTAGGTCCTAGTCTGGGGCAATCAAGATTGGAGATTTGGTAAGTTTTTTCTTAACGTTTAAAAGCTTGCAGGCATTCATCGGCGAAGATGAACGGAGAATTTTCTCAAAAAAGATATGTCAGTTGGTCGGGATATATTGGAAAAAATCCTTAATGAACCATCGGTAGAAACAGCATGATCGAGAAAACTCCGAACACCTTTAACGGTGGTAGGATGAGGTAACTTAGCAATCACATTGACTTTGTCTTTATTAACCTCAATCCCTTTTTTGGAAATCTTATGGCCTATGGATAATGCCTTCTTTTACTTAAAATGACGTTTTTCCTGAATGTAGGACAAGATTGTTGTCTTCTCACCTTTGAAGCATCTTGTTACATGAGCAGAGATAATTTTCAAATGAATCCCAAAGACCTAAAAGTCATCCCATGAAGTCTTCTTTTTTTTTTTTTTTTTTTATCGTTTTTTCGATCATATCATGAAAGATAGCATTCATACACTCTTTGGAACGTGCCGGGGCATTCATAAGCAAAAGGCATTGCGACTGGTTTTAGTGAGAACGTTCCGTAAGGACACGTGAATGTTGTCTTTTCTTGATCATGAGGGTCGATGAGAATTTGAAGGTAACCCGAGAAACCATCGAGAAAACAATAGCACTCGTTTCCCGCTAATCTCTCGAGCATTTGATCCATAAACGGTAGTGGAAAGTGGTCTTTACGGGTGGCTTCATTTAACTTTCGGTAGTCAATGCATACACGCCACCCCGTAACCAATCGAGTAGGAATTAACTCATTTTTAACAACAGTAAAGCCAGCTTTTTTAGGTACCCAATGTACGGGGTTTACCCAAGGACTATCCGAGATCGGGGTAATAATAATCGGGACGTCAGAAGTTTTTCAACATCCTTTTGGATGACATCATTCGGATTTTTGGATTCACCCGTCTTTGGTGTTGAACCATCCGGTTTGTAGTTCCTTTCCTTAAGATCTTGTGAGTACAAAATTGGGGTCATTACCCTTGAGTTGCGAGAGTTTCCAGCGATGGCTCGCTTGGTGTGACTTCAAAACCTTTATGAGAGTAGCTTTTTCCTTGACACTCTAGTCTTAGAATTATGACGGGCAACTTGTTGTCACCTTCCAAAAATGCGTTTTCGAGATGAGGAGGTAAGTCCTTAAGTTTGACTTGGAGGTTCATCAATTGAAGATTTATCATTATTTAGCTTCACAACTGTAAGTTCTTTTTGAATTTCAGGCAAAATAGTTTTTGAGTGGGTGGGGGTACGGAATGATGGCTCATCAATGAGAAGAAATGATTCATGAAGAAGGATTTCCCTCCGGGTCATAGTATGAGTCTTCAACTTTATGGTGAAGTTAGATCATCTTCAAAGAGCGAGGAAAGCATCGATTCCTCAAGAAGAAATTCACTATCCCGCAAGGGTTAAGTATGGAGAGTCGGAGAAGAGGTAAAATGATCGGGTCTTCGTAAGGAGTGGGATTGCAATGCGATCACATCGGATAAACCATTGAGACTTCGTGCGAATACTCCTCACAAGCCATTCAATGACGTCGATTCGTGTTCGCCATTCCATATATATCATCGTAATTAGAGGAGTATCTAAATTTTGGTCAAGATTTTAATGTTACGGCTTTCTTTTCTTACACGAAAGGATTAATTCTCTTCGTAAACATCATTCAAAGCATGTTCCGGTCTTTACAAAGATCTCTCGAGAATTAGGGGAACTCGGGGATCGGCATCAAAGTCTACGACTACAAAGTCGGCCAGGAATTTGAACTTTCCTACTTTTAGGTAGACATCTTCAGCGATACCGATCGGTTGGGTAATCGAACGGTCTGCAAGTTCAAGAGTCAATAAGTATGAGTGTGCTCTGGGAAGAGTAAAGTTCTTTTCCACATGGATTAATGGCATGAGATTTATGCCTAGGCAAATCCGGCCAAGGCTAAGCACTCATCCATTCCGGGAAAATCACACGGTATGAGAAATTTGCCGGGGTCTCCAAGTTTTTCGGGTAACTTGTTGAGGATAACCGCCGAACAATGCTCATTCAAAATGATTCTAGCCATTTCCACTTAACTTTTTTATTAGTTTCCAAATTAAGTTTTAAGAAGTCGACAGCAAATTTTGGCATAAGAAATCAAGCATACGCAAAGCTAATTTCGAAACTCAAATCTTTAAAGATTTCATAGAATTTCTCAATTTGGTCGTTAGCTTTTTCATGGCGCCTTTCATCATTACGTCTCGAAGGATACGGAATTGACGTTTTCAAGTTAGGCATCGGAGTACTAACGGGAGTAATAACGGGTTCAGAATTTGGCACTTAGGTTTGAACTTGGACAACCGGAGGTTGGACGTCTTTGGTACTTCCGTTATTAGTAGGAGGCACCGTGTCCTTTGTCACCTCGGGTTCACGTTCCACTACTTTAGGAGGAGAAGAAGAAGTAGTAGGAATCGTGGGTCCTTGATAAGCGATACCACTTCGGGTGGTAATACCCTTCAAGTCTACCTTCGGGTTAGTAATGGTATTACTAGGGAGTGTCCCTGAACCTGAAGTAGAAGCGGTATTGGAATTCACAAACTTGGTAAGCATGTTCGTTAATTGGTCATTTGATTTTGCAAGGTTTGTTTGGTTTGCATATTTCTCATCATGCTAATTCATTAGCCTTGCGTTACTTTCAAAATAGGTCTTTGTCACACTTGTGTTTGCCGGAAGCCGGAGTCAGGGTAAGGATGGATGCTTTGATAACATAGAATCACCTTATAACATAAGATCGGAGCAGTATGGGTTAAAATGAAAAGAGACATTTACTCATTGTAATAGGAGAAAGGAAACAAATAAGATATGAGAAGTTGTGTGTGTGGTTGAGAGAAAAGAAGGAAGACACACACACTTACACTTTACAAATGTGAACTTATACCCCTCTTGGTAAGTTTAGGAGGGATGGTATGTATAGTCAGGCTTGACTAGCTAAACTAACCCGACGGTCCGGACGTATAAAGATAAATGTAATTCCGGATAGTCACCATATTTTAGGGTACAATCATTCCCCCAATATGTGGACATATGGAATTACTTACAATGTTCCTATCAGGTATAAATACAACACAAATAAAGTCTTCCAAAGCACTTTCAGAGCTAAAGATGTCTTCTGGTATCATTTTTGAAAAATATTTTACTCAAGCTTGGGATTTCTGCTGTCTTTATTTATTACAGGAAACCATTGTAGAAATGCATGAGTTGGATTAATTCCCCCCAATTATGCAGCATGTACTGAAAAACTTTCTTCATAGATGCTTGGCTTTTTTGTCGAAGTTCTCTAATTAGCCTTCACCCTATACAACATCCCTATCTGAGAAGATTCTGGAAAACATTGATGTAGCTTGAACATTTTCTACTTGTCATCAAAGTGCACAGCGGAATTTTGTAGAAGTCAAACCACACCAGTGACCACTGTTTCTTGTCATTAGGGCTTGGTGAATATTCATTCAGGGGTGCATGCGAGAAATCATCAATTGTTCTTCTCACATTTACAGAATACTTCACAAACCATTCTAAGTGAAGTAGTTTACATACTTCCCCTCTCGATGTTGACATGTAACATCAAAGTTTTATTAGTCATCCGAATGTATACATTTTCCCCATGATGGTTGCGAACTCATCAGAAGCATAATTGTCGTGTAAGTCCATATACTCGAGAGGTTCCGTGTCATAGCATAAATCTTGATATACAAAAGAATCATTACCCTCCTGACTTCACAAACCGTAGAGGAGTTGAAGCAAGAATCAAGAACACTTGGTATAATCAAGGTCTTGTGAATGAATGTCATCGAAGAACTTTGAAGATTTTGCTTAGACTGTGAAGTATCTTTGTCTTGGAATAGCACAAAAATACCCGTGAGAAGTGCTGATTACATCTCAACCTTTAAACTCTCTGGCTAACTTACCAACCTCGTATTCTGTCGGCTATTGTAGTGATCACTTGGTGAAGTAAACCCGATATTCCAAACTTGAAACTGAAGTAAAATCCCCCAAATTTGTTACTTAATCTTGCACTATTGTTGATTGAAGAACGGTGCAGAAGAAAATCTCTAAGTACCTTATACCCAACATCAAAAGTATAAGAAGTACAACACCTCTTGAAATTATCCACATCGACATCTGCGTGTGACACTGAGTACTACAACGTAACTCCTTTAAGTGATAGTTATCCAGGTCTTCATCCAACCACCCCTTGACTTCTGGAAACTAGATAATCCAAGTCTTAATCATAACTGTATACGTTCAAGCAAGTCATCAATCGATAGAAAATAGAAGAAGGTCTCGATGATGAAATAAGTAGACGCCTTTGTGAAATCCTACTTCAATCGCAAATAAAGGATACCAAATCAACTCCGTGATCACATGTCATCGTAATCCGAATCTCTAGCCATTTTGTCGTTTAAGTGAATCTTTTCAGGATCGTTTTGGGATTAAGTGTTGTTGTTTGTGTGGTGTGTTGTTATGGTTGATATATGTCTTGTAAGTCTCGATTCTTGATCGTGGTGTTTGTTTGTTGTGGAATTGGTGTTTTATATAAGTCCTTGTGATGGTTTAGGTTAATGGTTTGTTTAGGTTTAGCTTTGTCGTTTAAAGTTCATCGTAATGAGGTTTGTTAATGTGAAAAATAAGCAAACCTCCACCAAAAGTGAGCCAAACCGCCACCCAAAGGTAAGCAAACCGCCGCCCTTTTGTGACCAAACCGCCACCAAAAACAAAGCAAACCGCTGCCTTGTTTGTGACCAAACCGCCACCATTGTTACACCAAACCGCCACCATAAATTGATCAACCCGCCGACAAATATAATGGCAAACCGCCGCCTATGTCAAACCGCCGCCTAACCTATTCAAACCGCCGTGTAAAATGGCAAACCGCCGCCAATAAAATATTATTTTCAATCAAACCGCCGTTGACTTTGGTCAAACCGCCACCTACTTTTTCCTTAAAATGCGGATCTTGTCTGTACTTTTTGTCAAACCGCCACCAAGAAAATGATTTAATAATCAAACCTCCACTTAGAACATCAAGCTCGAAATAAGCATAATCAGCCCAAATAAGCCATTTAACCACTCAAATAAGTTATAAGTGCTTAAAACTAAGTTGGTAGAAGATAATTGAACATTTACTAACACAATTTTTCTTGTGGATCATCAAAATCAAACCAAACCGCCACCAAGAACACGAAAAAAAAGCCATACTTTTTTAGCTTTAAAATTGATCTAGTAGCTTATGTATCTCATGGAATGGTAACAATATCACCTGTTTGACATGTAGAACAAGAAAAGAACAAGTTTAACACTCCAATAAGCCAAAACCCATTTGTGCCGTGGCCTTTTTGGCTTAAAATAAGTCACGAATTTTGAGCTTATTTAACCACGAAATCAGTAGATAAACAACACAAATTCCCCTTGTGCTCTGGTGCCAATTGATAAATTAGATTCAACACCTAGAACACAAGATCCGGAGGTATGGTAAAATGGAAAAGATATTTAGCCATATTATTAGAGAATAAGGAAAAAGATAGGAGGTTGTGTGTGTGCTAGAGAGAAAAGAGAAAAACACACACACTCACACTTTACAAGTGTGAACTTATACCCCTCTATGGAAGTATGGAGGGGGTATTTATAGTCTCGGGCTTGACTAGCTAAACTAACCCGACACGACTATAAATGATTAATGTAATTCTGGATTAGTCACCATATTTTAGGGCTAACAAGCTTGGTGAACTATGATCCTGCCAGAACCGGAGGGATGTACCCAGGATATCCACTAGTTAGTGTAGAACGTCCTTAGGTATGATTAATGGAGCAAAAGTGAGAAAGAGGAAATAATCCGACTGAGATGGAGTAACACTGGACAAACCCAACAAGATGTTAGTTATGAAGTCTTCGATAAGCATTGAAGGGGTTGAAGAATGAAAAAGAAATGTAAGGATAAAGGGTGTAAAGAAAGAACCCTCCATACACTTAGACAGAAATCGGGTCAATACATAGACTGTCGGAAACACTAAGGTGTAGTCTGACATTGAAGACTGTCATGGACCCAGTGACGCTATGCACAACCCTCCCTAGCCACTCAAGGTTCGTCCTTTAAAAGACTCTTGTGTTTCATTTCTCACGGAGATTACACGCAGATTTCTATCGTCTCTCTTCACTTCGAGTTAGTTGATATTGAAAAGGTGGCAGTTTGCTCCAGCCTCCAATTACTAAAACCAAAGTGCACTATCGAGTTTAGAGCCATAAAAGAGATCATACATAAATCTCATTAGGACACTTTGTCAAATCCTAGACTTGCTAGGTGGCACCAATGTGATTTACAAGATATATATTAGCGTCTACGCATTATTTTCCTTGTGTTTTGCAGAAATTGAGTGATACTTAAGTAGAGATCTCATGATAGATGGAAATCACTGCTTGAGCCAACATCAAACAAGCTCATGGTAGGTGACTTGTGCGATTCTATACGAATCAAACTTGTGACAACTGGAAAGAAATGATGGTGCGATTCTATAAGAATCAAACTTGTTCCAGGATATGAATTGAAAACCGAACCCGAAAACCTAAATTGCTAAAAGTGGGCCCACCCATACCCACCTAGTGGGCCCGGGAAAGCCCACTTATACCTTATACACCTTAAACATAAATAAAAGCCCAAGTCCACTTTTATAACACCCGGCCCAACAACAAAGCCCATTCACCCTTATAACTCCCGTTAATCGTTACCCTTTTATAACACCCCCGTTAGTCCTTAAAAGGACTAACGGTGCAACACCAACAAAAACTTTAAGGGCCAAATTTGCAAAACCTAAGGACTTTAATTGTAATAACAATATACAAGTTGAGGGGTTTGTTTTGCCAAAACCCTAAACTTTCACCCTGCACCAATCAAACAAACAGGCAACCTCTTTTCCCGCTCACACCCTCATTGTTACTGTTCACCCTCCATCCTCAAAATTACTCTTACCCCAAGGTTAAACCCACTTAAAACCCCTTCTAGAAGCCAATAATGATGCAATGAGTGACGTATTTAGGCTTTGACAAGTTGGCGATCCAAGGCAATCATTGAGGAATGATTACGTGGACACAACCAAGGGCTAAGATGAATTTAAAAAAGCACAAGTTGATTTGAAGGGCGAAGATTGATGCTGCTTTTCCTCTCACACAAGAAAACCAAGCCAAGGATCTAGGTCCTTCTATCCGGCCTATAAATAGAAGGCTTAACCCTTATAGTAGAAAAGGGTTGTTCTAAGATTTTTTTAGTATCTTTTTAATGTATTTTCATTTAAGTTTTTAAAGTTATTATGTATTGCAAATTCCTTGTAAAAGTTTAAGTTTTTAATGAAAAGTTTGAGGTATTGTTTTTAAGATTCTGTGTTTGATCATTTAATATAACATGTTAAGCTTTTTAAGCTATGATGCAGCTTAATGATCTAACCTAAAAGCTTCACTAAGCTTTTAGCTTCTTAATCATTGCCTTTGTTTACTGTTTTTATCACTTTTATTAACTGTTTTACTTATGAAAATCTAAAAAATACCAAAAATCACAAAAAAAAAGCTCAAATGGATGATAAGCTTACAATGGAAGAGCTTATGGGTTTTACTAGCTTGTTTTTAACAAGCTAGAGCTGGTAGAATAGCTCTTTTGAGCACTTGTTTGCCCAGTTTAAGCAAGGGTATTTGTAAGTTTTCATTTTTCCACTTATAGCTTATTTACTATTCAACTGCTTATTTATGCTTATTGTCTGTTTATATTTGCTTATTTGTGTTTGCTTATGGTGTTTAATGCTATTTATGCTTGTTTTATAGTTTAGAAATGATTTGATTGAGTTGTATATAAACTGTCTTAAAGTAGCTTATAAACTTGCATAATCTGTTTCAGCTTATTTGAGTGCTTATTTGTTATTAAGATTTGCTTAATATTTCTTGTTTTACTTATTTAACATCTGGTCTTTTGAATGTGTGCTTTAAATAAGCATTAATCTCTTTAAAAAACTAAAACAGTTTTTAAAGGGGTGTTTGGTTTAATTTGTTTAATGGGTCAAAATTGCATCTTTACTCTTGGGTCAGTTTAGCTTAGCTTTAATTAGTCCTAAAATTTAGTTTGTTTAGGTTTTTAAGTGTTAAATCTCATTTTCAAGGTGTTAAGAGTTTGATGTTTGAAACTGTTGGTTTATAGCTTATTTTAGTTGCTTATTTGATTGTGTTTTTGCTTATTGTTGTTTTTGTGTTTATGCATGTGTTAAAACAGGTTATAAACAAAGCTTTATAGCCTGCTTTTTTTATTTGTGTTTTACCAAAACTGTCAAGTATTTGCTAAGTATTGAAAAAAATTGAGAAATGGCTTTTTTATTTGCTTATTGTTGCTTATCCTGAATTTCAAAATACTTTTTCTTTGTTGCTTATTGTAGCTTTTTGGCCATTCTTCTTAGTGGTATAAGCCACTAATCCATAAGGATCCTTTTGCTAGCTTATTTTTAAGCTAGAAAAGTTCCTCTTGGCCTTTTGGGTTAACAGTTTTGGCTAAAAAGCTATTTGCTTATTTAGGCTTATTAGCTTATTGCTTTTGCTTATTCTAGGTTTAGTTTAGCTCATTAGGTTAGATTAAGCCTATTTTAGCTTATTCTCTTTAGTTTATAGCTTATTTGAGCTTATTTGCTTATTAGCTTAAAATTTCTAAGTTTTATAGCTTTTTGATTAAAATGCATTCTAGCTTATTGTAGTTGCTTATTTTTGTTCCTAAGTACTTTTTAGATATGCCCTTTTATCTGTCAGCTTATTCCTCTTTTTGGTTTGCTTATTTGAGCTTAAAAAGCCCAACAGTTAGCATATTTAAGGGTTAATATAGTTTTAGCTTATTCTGTCACTTTTAACAGCTTATTTCGTGCTTATTTTTTGTTTATAAAAAAGTTGTTTTGTAAAAGTTGCGTATTTTTAAGCCCTTTAAAAAATTGTAAAAAATGGCATGTAAAAAACATTTGGGAATTGAGGGAAGTCAAAGGTAAGCAGGACTTGAACTCGAGACCTCACCCCTATTCGATCAACAGTTTTATACACACCACACGCACTACCAACTCGCCCTTGGGACTTTTTCAATTTAAGTTTGCAAAATTTATTCTTTATAGTAGTTTTAGGCTTTTTAGTTTATAAGCCGTTTTTGGCTTATTTCACTGCTTATTTGATAAGCTGTTTTCACAAGCTTATTTTTATTAGATCCCTCATTGTTCAAGCTACTTTTGCTATTTTTTCAGAATTTTTATAAATAGTTTAGTATTTTTAAACATTTAATTTCATTAAAATCGTTTTTAATTCATAAAAAATTATAAAAAAGTCAAAAAAATATAATTCTTTTTTAGAAAATTTTCTTTTAACATTTAGAACCTAGGAAAATTAGATTTGCTTTCGTAGGGTTAAAATTGCAAAATTTTGTTTTTTAAAGAACGGGATTGAATCCCGTTCACGTTTTTAGTGTTTTCAAGCCCTAATCACCTTCGTTTTTAGTCTAGTTTTCTTTGTTCTAGCTTTTTAGTTAATTAAGACTTATAAAAACCAAAACATTTTAGGACTTAGATATTTAGAGTTTTTAGGTCCTTTTAGAGTTTCCCTTTTGCGTTTTAGTAAAGATTTGTCCTTACTTTAATTGTTTTTTTTTTAAGTTTTTTCCTTATTTTAGTTAATCAATCACAATCTGTTCCATTCAAGGCATCGATTCGCCCAAAACGACTCTCGACTTCAATGCGAATCCTCGTGTGGGGATAAAGGACTCAGAAAATCATATTCCCAATGGTACATAATTGTGATTTTTTTGATTCTTATACCTTATTATAGAATATATGTTTAAGGTAAAATTTATATTTTATATATAATTTATATTATAAAGTATAATCAATAACAGAATCTTTTTGTTTGTCCCCCCTTCTTCTTCAAATTCCATGCACCATGGAATAGTGGCTAAAGTAGTTGTCATCTCACCCGTGCATTGTAACGCTTTCACAGCACTAAAATACCCTCTTCCTTTATGGCTTGAGCCCGTTTAAACTTTTGGGACCCACTATTTAACTTTTTTCTTCATTTTTTCAAACTAACTAATTTTTCATTTATTCAAATAAAAATACAAATTAAAATACGAAAAAAAAACATGCGAAATTTAAAACACAATACGAAAATTTGAAAATACATATAAAATTATTAATAAATTAATTTCATGTTGTTGTTGTTGATATCGTTGTCAAATAATCTTAATAAGATTTTATTGAAGACTTGCGTGTATTTATTTATCAAGGAGTTCTTTGGCTTTCTTCCGTTGCATTTCGCATCTCTCAATAATCACTTACGCCAAGATATATAACAAATCAGTTTCTACAACGTTCGCACCCTTATTTGGTAAGATTCAAACAATATGCCATGCATTTTGAGCCGCCTGCCCTATTTCCCTATAGCGCCATGCATTTCTTATAACACTATACACGATGCAACACTTAGCAGTCGCGTCGGACTTTACGGATTCAAATCAACGGGAGATATCGACAATTTCAATACGTTTGACTATTTCTAAAAATAGTTTGCTGCTCATACGATAACGACATCTAAAATAGTACTCCGGGTAATTCGGGTTATCACCCATACACACCCTATGACCCTAAATATCGAACCAACAAAACTGTTCTTCTCGGCATCTCAACGATGCATGATCAATCGCATTACGGGTACGTGAAGTTTCAACTTGTTGCAGCGATTGCTGATACAGAAAGCTTGCGTAATTAAAAAAATATCACCTCGGACTGGTGTGGTAGTCACGGTACCCACTGCTCTTTTAAAGTAACTTCTCGACAAATTGTTATGTGGTCGGGTTTTTTTCTAGGCCTATATCACTCTCAGCCAAGGAACTCAGTCCAAGTCCTGAGCTACTCTAGACACTTAGTTTTGAAAGTCTCGTGATCCGATCACCTTGACTCTGTATGATTTCACAATTTTGGCCTTTTGTATATTGTAGTAGCTAATTGGTTACTACGTGCTAAAAATCGTAGGTCCCAGAGTCATTTTGTGGGTCCCTAAGTTTTTTCTGTGGGTCCCTGAGTCTTTTTTGTATTTTTTATGGAGTATTGTAGCCAAGCTATCCCCTCTTACATGAGAACCACACTATTCAGCAAATATGAGTCAAGCTCAAACATATTTGGGCGATCAATACCCACCTAGACTGATAAATTAACATTGCAATATCAATTATTGAGTTGAGTCGAGTTCAAAATCTTCAGCTAATTATTCCGATGCAGCTTAGAAGATATACATTAATAAAGCTCGGTCAATTATTTAATCAATAACTCCATCTTTAACTGATATCGAACGACTTCGAACTCCACTATTTAAATTTTGCCTGTCAGTTAAGATACCGATTAATAATGGCATGACATAAGAAATTTAAATTTAGATTCTGCATTAGAAAACAAAACTGAATAAAGAAAAGGTTTAACTATTTAGCACGTGATTTTTGTGCAAGACTTTTATTGAACCCATGCAATAATGGATTACACACAATTATACATAAATGTACGTATTCAGTGATTTAACGTACATAGAATAAATGTCAAACAAAACACCAAATACAAATAATAAACCAAAACAATGACTAACATTCTTAGTTACCACTTTTTTGTCGCAAGTAAACTCTCGTCGTTGATAAAATGAGGCCACCGAAGGATAGTGTCCTCTAATCAGTCGCTAGTATCAACTATCTTTGATGCGGTCTCATGCTAGGCTCATTCTGTATTTTTTGGTTTCATTTCATCAGTCACTGCTGAACGTTACATAAATAGCTGTTTAGAATTTTATCGTGCGTCAAAAAGTCACACACCCCCAAACGGGCCTAGACAAAAAACGTGTCTGGGACGTGACGTCATACATATAATCAACACAAATACAAAAACGACCACTAGATGCCGTTTTGAAAATCATACCTCGTTAATTTAATTAAAAATGATAAGTCAAACAAATTTGTGAAATGAAATTTAAAACGTTGCAAGCATAATTAATTTCAAAAGACAACAGTATGAATGATAATAAAGTCTTAAAAGATATATCAATTGGCACGTAACTTCCACAAGCACATCGGAAAGTCCAAAGCTATGTACTAGAAAGAACTTCTTAAACCAACAATAAAGTTGGGATTCAAATGGTTTATTCAAATGTAATAGTGTGACCACAAGTTTTCAACATGTATCACATTATAACAATTACAACTTACATAAAATATTTATCGTTACAACTATGCTCATCGAACCGACGTTCAATTCACTATCAGATAAACAATGCCAAATATTGGCTTCCCCTTATTAGTGTCCAACTAAAGACGCACCTAACCAGTTTCGACAATGACATATATCTAAGTACCTTGCAAACCGGACTAGTAAGTGCTTCTGTACCGCGTATAGGATAATTATCCTATTAGAGCTATATATCACTCGCGCTTACTTAACCAAAAGGACGGTTATAGTAATTAAACGTGCATGATGATTCTAGCAATAGTGCTAACGCTACTTAAAGCAACACTAAACAAGGGAAATCTCACGTATAGTACTTGTGTCCAGTTTAAAAATCAAGCAATGTTTCTCACCCCAAATTATAAAACATTTATTCAAAACGAGTAAAAGTGAGGCTATGAACTTCACCTTATGCGAATCGAGATCAAAGAAGCAATCAAGTGAAGATAATCTCACGGGCCTAGCACAACCTAGCATATATTTCTTTTAAATGATGTACAACAATAAACGCTTACGCAAGAGTTATCATACCGACATTATAGACACGACTTACCTTGTGAAAACGTACGTTCGAAAGTTTTAAGTTTTAACAATCTCGACATTTTGAACATCTCGAAATCTTTTGTCTTTTAATGTGTATTCCTTTATTTCGTCTTTTAGTGTATTTCGTCTTTTAGTGACCCGACACACCAAAGTTGACTCAATAATCGTAAATGTTGACCTAAACTCGACACTTAACGTTATTCTACATTTTATCATAAGTTTGATAATAAAAGTATATTTTTCGACGCATTTATAAAGTTTATAAATTTTCGGCATGACCTTTCTAAAAATATCGACTTTCCATTTGTATTCATCTCGACTCGTGAAAATATCCGTTTTATGAAAGTACATCTTTTATTGACTCAAAAGAATATCCAATCTATTTTCGACAACACCGCAAATATTACAACAAATTTATTCTAAACCTAAACCTCTTCGACTTTCAATTTATGTTTCCAACAAAACAAACATCTAACTTAATCTCTTTGCCAACAATATTCAAGCTCGCTATACGATAAATCTCAATAAATAACATAGCCGTAATAATAACAATATATATATCAAAATAGTCACAACAAACTTTTATACGCAAAAGTACAACTACTTTTTATGTTCTTCCATTTATAAATAAAAAGATTAAACTTTGAGACTTGTAGTTTTATAGAAAAATAGGTAATGATTTTCACAACGATCCGCTTTGTACACCTTGTTCGGAATGATCATACGAATGCAAAAGTACAACTCATTTATGAAAAAGTAGAGATGACTTACAAGAAAACACGACGAAAGATGATTAGAAACTAAGAACAACCCAAACGTTGTTTATAAACTACCCGGATAGAAACAAGAATCAACCTCGAACAATATATCTTTAAATAGTGGATCAAAGATTAAAAACAAATGGATTTATGTGGGTGTTTGTAGGCGTCGGCCAAGAAAGAAAAAGGAAGGAAAATATGTGTGTTTTTCTAGTGAGAGATTTTGTTTAGGAGTGAATGAGAAGTAAATGAAAATAGGTGGTTATATGTTGGTATGAGATGGGATGCACCTAGACTTGGTGCATGTCTTTGTTCGGCCGAGTACAAGGGAAATAGGAGGACCGAAATGATCCGTGAATGAGAGCCTAGGAAGGACCTTGTACAAGCCACTTTGTAGGAAGGATGTTAAGTTATATCAAAAATTCTAAATGAAATCCCATGCTAGGGAGTGTATGTGTATCCGGTTATGCTAAGGCAAAAAGGGGGGACCAAAATGGTCTCCAACATTTTAGGGTCATAGTGCTCATATTTGGATTTAACTTCCAAGGCTTTGCATGCATATGCATAGGTATAGATCAAAACACATATCACGTAAATAACGAAACGAGTAACGGTAACACGGAAAATTATGAAATTTTAAATATTGCCCTAAAACATGAAAATGTGGCTATTGCCAAAATACTACAACGTTTGGTGTCACGGTTCGCTCCCAGTGACGATTCTCGGATAATAACGGAACAACTTCCCGGTTAAACGAAAAAAAACTAAACGAAACTTTTAAAAATTAAAATTACTAAACGGAAACGGCTAAATTATTGAACGGAAATTCTCGGGGTGTCACAATAAAGGTGGGAATGCAGACTGGTTTGATGATGTTGATGCAGATGGGTTCTCTGTTATGGAAGTATCAAGTATGCTAAAGGAGTTAGGTTATGAGAATCCAAACATTAAAATCCTTTACAAAAAACCTACCTCTGATCTAGATAAAGGACTTGAACCATTAAGTTAAGATATTGATGTACTGGAATTGTTAAGCAATGTTAATAAGTTTAAGTTAATTGAGTTATTTATTGAGCATCCTGTTGATAAATGTGTTATAGATAAATCTGTTATAGATTTAGATCAGGAGGATAACAGTGTTGTTGATGGTTCAGAGGGTAGTAATGCTTGTTTAGAAACAAATGAATGTGAGGCTTTAGAGAATGACAATGCTGGTTTAGGAACAAATGAAGGTGAGGGTATAAAGAATGACAATGTTGGTTTAGGAACATAAGAAAGTGAGGTATAGACAATGACAATGTAGAAGAGTTGGATCCCTTGTTTCTTATCCAAACACCAACCATCAAAAGGGACAGTCAAGTGAGCATATAAGTAGTCCACATTGAAATGCTGAAGGTAGTGATGACAATGAAGAAAGTGATGACACTGAAGAGAGTAAAGACAGTGACTTTGAATGTGATATAGAGGATAGGATTGATGATGTTGATGTTGACATAGAAATGTTTAAAAAAAACACTGATCCTAGTGTAGAATGGGTTGGTTCTACTGAGCCTCAGCCACAAGTAGAAAACAATGATCAATTTGTGTATGAGGAATGTGACCTTGAGTACTTTGATAGTGATATTGATCTTGATGATGATGAGGCTGAGAGAAAGAAAGCTTTGAGAATAATAAGTAAAAGCCACAAGCCTGTAGATGGTCACTTATATACTGAAAACTTCTATGTGAGTCAAACATTTCCTAACAAGGAAATGATAAAAGACATGGTGACTAGGATCTCAGTTGAAAAAAAGGAGGGAACTGTATTTGACTAATAATGATAAGAAAAGGGTTAGAGCTGAATGTAGAGGTCTTGTTCCTGTTTTTTCTAATTCTGGCCCAAGTGGTGAAAGTGTACCTAATGTAGAAGGCCCAAGTGATGGCCCATCTGGATCTCTGAGTCAACCAAGTGAGATAGATTCCAATAAGAAAAAGACAAAGAAAGGGGGCAAACCAGTAGTTGAAACATTAAAGTGTCCTTGGTTAATGCACTCTATAAAGCCAAAAGGGGAAAACACTTGGTATGTTAGGGTTTTTAGAGACACCCATACACGTCTTCAATCTAGGAAAGTTAGAAAGTGCACAACTTCATTTCTAGCAAGAGAGATTGAGCAATCCATCAAGCCAAACCCTAAGATACCACTATTAGCTCTAAAAGATCAAATACAAAAGAAGTATGAGATAGGGGTTTCAAAACAAAAAGTGTTTAGGGCAAAACAAATGGCACAAGAGAAGGTTATTGGTGATCACACAACACAATATTCATTGCTAAGACAGTATGTGTTAGAATTGAAAGAAAGGAACCCAGATACAACAGTCAAAATTGATGTTGAGAGAAACTTTGAACCTGATAGTCCAACAAGAAAGTTCAGAAGAATTTATGTGTGTTTGGGTGCCTTAAAGAATGGATTCAAATCTGGTCAAATAGATCTGTTAGGCCTGGATGGGTGCTTCATGTCTGGACCATTTCATATGCAGATCATAACAGCTGTAGGAGTAGATCCAAATAATGGTATATACCCTTTGGCTTATGCAGTTGTTGAATCTGAAACAAACAATTATGGCTATGGTTTCTTGATTGCCTTGGAGATGACTTAGAGTTGTTCAGGAACTCAAACTTCACATTTGTTACAGACAGACAAAAGGTAAACATACTTACCTGTTTTGCTATTGATATTAAACATACTTAACTGTTTTGGTATTAACAAGTACTTAACTAATTTCATTCCAATTAGGGGGTTATACTAGCATTGGCAGAGACATTCCCAGCAGCTGAACATATATACTGCTTGAAGCATATCTATGACAAGATGAAGTTACAGTGGAGAGGAAAGCTATTTAAGGAACTATTATGGAGATGTGCTACTACTACCACTGTGACTCACTTTAACAGAGTCATGGAAGAAGTCAAGCAAGCAAATAAAGATGTTTATGATTGGTTAAAAGACATTCCACCTCAACATTGGGCAAGGTCCCACTTTTCTGGTAAGACATCACTTTGATAATCTTTTGAACTAATTTCATCTGGTTTAGGTATTAAGTTAATATACTCTTAATTGCAGCAAGACCAAACTGTGATGTTCTTTTGAACAACATGTGTGAAGTCTTAAACAAATAATTATTGGATGGAAGGGACAAGCCTATAATTACCTGCTTAGAGTTCATAAGAGAATATCTTATGAAACGGATTGTCATAGTCCAACAGGTAATTATCAAGAGTACTGGTCCCACTCACCCCTAAGGCAACTAAGATATTTGAGTTCATTAAGAAACAAGCTGCACAATACACTGTATCATGGAATGAAGGGATTTTATATCAAGCAACTGGTCAATATGGGGACCAGTGTGTGGTGAATATGGAAGAAAGGAGTTACACTTGTAGAAAGTGAGATTTGATAGGGATGCCATGCAAGCATGCAGTGACAGCTATCTGGAATATGGCAGAGAATGGGTTGGAACCTGGCATACCTGAAACATGGGTACATCAAAGTTATTGGCTAAAAACATAGGAGGAGATGTATAGGTTTAAGATCAATCCATGAAATGGTCTTGACTTGTGGCCTTCATCAGATAGCCCAATCATTCTAACACCACCAGACTACCACACACCAATTGGCAGGCCTCCTAAGAAGAGAAAGAAGAGTGTTGCAAAGTTGTATGATGGAATGGTGAAGGATGGTAAGTTGAGTAAGGCTGGTAAAACAGTCACTTGTACAAAATGTAGTCAAAAAGGTCACAATAGCAGGTCTTGTAAGGGTCAAATAGGTGGTCAATCTACTGGAACACCAATGCCTAATCAAAGAGGTGGTCAATCTGCACAACATAATATGACCCATTATGCACCACATGTGACTGTCAATCCATCTGCACAACATAATATGACCCATTCTGCACCACATGTGACTGTCAATCCATCTGCACAATTAAATGTCACTTAATCTACACCACCTTTGAGGTAATCAAAAGCTACTGCAAACAAGCTTTCACCTGCAAAAAAGACAAACTCAAGTGGGAAAAGAAAGGTTGGGGAATGATGTGTGCTGATCTAGTTGGTTATGTTTGTTTCTTTCAGACAGTTTCTTATGTTGCTTATGTTATGTTTGTTTAAGACATTTGGTTATGTAATTTAGGATGATGATGTTTAAGACTTGTGTTATACTGTCTTGGTATTGAGTGTATATGGTATATGCATTTGACAATTTTGGTATTGGTATTGAGTCTACATTGGTTATGTATATGGCAGTTTTGACCCAATGGAACACTCATATGAATGGGTTAGGCTACTACATTTAACACATTTCAGATGTTAAAAAGTCAATAACCATGGTAGAGGAAAACACAAAATACCATTCGTTTAAGATGAAGTTAACACATTACACCAACATTGTCTGCAAACTACCAGTGACTACCCAAACACTAATAAGATTACAAGGCTACCCAAACACTACTGACATTGCATTGACTGCAAACTACCATTGACCAAATTTATTTAAGAACAAAAAACAACACAAAAGCCAACCAACTAATCACTAACATCTTCTTCAACCTTCTTGATTGATCTTGGTGAGTTGCAACCCTAGTTTGTAAACCATTCATGTTTCGTGGCAGCCCAAGAATGATTTGAACAGATCTTGCACACATGGGTGGGTAGTACCAATCAACAATACCATAATTTGTACCCTAATTAAAAAAAATTAGGGCAAATTAAAAAATTAGGGAAACTATACAATTAGAGATCTTACCCGCCTACCACAACAATAGAAACGCCTCACAGGATTAAAATCAGTCCATGATGTTCGAATCACACAAATGGAGTGACAAGTTGGACATTCTATGATTTGCAAGTGTGTGTGTGTATGTGTTTATCAGTTATGAAAAGAAGTGGTAGTGCTTTTTATAGCAAAAGAAAAGAAGAAAAGGAAATAATAAGTTCAAAGAGAAAGACAAATATGCCCTCACACTTGACAATCAAACTTGGTCAAACTAACGTTTGGACTAAATGTGTTACGGGTCGATCAAAAACGGACTGAATCCGTTACATTTTAAACTATTGGACCAAAACCGTTATACCCGGTAAACCTTAAAGACCAAAAATGTAGTTAACTCAAAATATTTTTGTATATGTTTGTATTTGCATAAACCGTAGATAGATATTGATAGTGGTATGTGGAGGGAGTGGATTTTACCTAGCAATTGAGTCTATTGAATGAGTATGGACACTATTTTGGATTTCAGTACATCAAACCCATACCAAACCATTAAAACTATATATCATATCATTCTTTGAATATAGGCTGGATTTATCATCGTGAGCTACTCATTCGTGAGCATGCGTGAGTCATCACTCACTCGTGACTACCGATATAACTAATGTCACTCGCGCGTGACCAAGCCAAGAAAAAGAAGTTTTCGGCGACATGCATGCTTTTGGGGCAATGTGTATGTGGTGGGACCAAGCCAAGAAAAAGAAGCAACGGATGACAACTTTTATTAAAAAAAATTTCCCTATCATTTTATTTACCTATAAATATCCATTAAACATCAAAAATTTTAGGGTAAAATCCATAAATGCTTAATGTACTTTCGATAAGAACTCATTCTACATACTCTATTTTTTTATTGTTATTCTTCTTACTAAACTTTGTATTTCTTTTCATAATACATAACTTTAATAGTTTGTTAAGGGTATTTTAGTCATTTCTCACATCTTCATCTTCTACCTCCCAACACCATAATTTCCGGCGAAAAAAACCCATTACCTTTACAACATACAGATCAAAAGCAACAGAACGGTCTTTATTAATGCAAATTAATGTATGCAATAAGACTCTAAAATATGTTGGTAAAAAAGTAACTTTAATTTCTACTTAAATAAACACTCGAAAAAGTAAGCAGCTCACAACTTGCTTATCAGGCTATCAGTTCACTACTTGCTCATCATCGAGTTTTCATTTTAATCATAGGATAATTCCTTCTAACCATAAAACCATAAAAATAAAAGACCACAGTGACGTTCTTTGGATATATAACCATAAAACCGCTTATGTGCTATACTCAACGACTAAGTCACAAAACTTGTCCCAAGCCATCCAATTCTCCTAAACGTGAAAGACTCAACGACTAGAAGATGAAGATGTGAGAAATGACTAAAATACCCTTAACAAACTATTAAAGTTATGTATTATGAAAAGAAATACAAAGTTTAGTAAGAAGAATAACAATAAAAAAGTAGAGTATGTAGAATGAGTTTTTATCGAAAGTACATTAAGCATTTATGGATTTTACCCAAAATTTTAAACACAACTTAAAAAAATATACTTTTTACTCCTCATTTAATGTAACGTTTTTATGTTTTAGTGTAATGTTTTTTATTTTTAATGTAATGTTTTTAATTTTTAATGTAATATTTTTAATTTATGAATAATAAAAGTTTTAGTTTTTAATAAAAAAAATGAGTATAATGGTGTGAGGTATTGTGATTGATTATAGTGTAGCGTGAGGGTGGGTGAGGGTAAAAAGTTAGAGAGAAAAGCTGAATGTAGCGATGATGTGTATCGGTAAGAATGAGTTTTTTGGTGAGACGAAAAGTAGCCTAGGAGTGGTAAACAAAACGGCACCCCAAGTATGATTTCTTTCGCTTTATTTTATAACCCTACTCGCTAACTGTTACACAACACGCTACAAGCCTTCTTCATTCGATTCTGAAAAGTAATTTATTCATTTTTTATTTTGCCATTAGGATAATGGTTGCGTTTTTTTTAAGCTGATGCTATACATAACGCGTTTAGTTATCATATCTGCGTATCTTGTTTATTTAAATCTACTTTCCCTTTGGTTTTACGGTATATAATTAGACCCAGGGTTCTAACGTCATGGCGGCTCTAAGGCGTTGATTTTGTATAGCTGGAGTATAACGGTTCCAAAACACACTTCTTCTTAAATATCAATTAATTATTTTATTTAATAATGAATACTTTTTAATTATTCTTTTTAAAAGTTGTTTATGGTATTCATAATTAGAGATGCAAATGTAAACCGGTTTTTAAAAAAACCGGTATAAAAAACCGTAACCGGTTTTATATAACCGAACCGGTTATACCGGTTTTCGGGTTTTTTAATGTACCGGTTTTTTACCCGTTTTAAAACCGGTTTTAACCGGGTTTTTTAAAAAACCGGTTAAACCCGTTTTTTTTATTAATTTTTTATTATTTATTTTTTATAACCGTTAATAGTTTTTTTTTTAAAAACCGGTTTTAACCGGTTAAACAAACCGGTCAACATGGAAGTCAAGACTAGCCGTTATAATCCGTTATAATTTTTTTTTTTAAGACTAGCCGGTCAACCGTTATTTGCAGATTATTTTAGTATTACTGTATTAGAAGATTATTTGCAATCTGTAAGATTTGTGTCAGTGATGTTTTTAGTCTTGGTATGTCTCTTTTTCGAGTTTGTTCTTTTCATAGCATACTGGTATGGGCACATCTTATTGCTAAAATAGCTTTTAGATCTCTCGATAACTTTGTATGGGATGTCAACTTTCCTGTTGAAATTATCTTAGTTGCGAGGAGTGATATTATATAAATATATTTTTGAGGGGGCTTTTGCCCTCCTCCTGTTTAAAAAAAATGTGTACTCTGGAACTAGATATTTTAGGCCTCTAAATAATTCAGTTTCTTTTCATCTGCAAACAGTTGAGCTGAAATATTAGTTGGTGTTTTGTTTATTTATATGGTGATCTTGTAAAAGTTGTCTTGGGTGATGTTATTTTCTTCCCATGTAATAATATTGACTCCAATTTATGCTCAACTTTGGAAGTATGACAAGTTTGCTACCTGAAGAACCTCAGAATTTTCCTTGGTCCTTAGTAAACCTGACTTTACCTCCCATGCTTCTTTTCTTGTATGGTGAAGTTCAGCTATGATGCTGCTTTCAAGTTATCTATGCCTGAGTTTGGTGGTGTTGTTCGTGTTTCCAGTGGTTCCCTTTGTT
>BQNB010080845.1:0-29805 GCA_026074375.1 Tanacetum coccineum
TTGCGTGGATTCTTTAGATACGTTGAGCTTTGTAACATCTTATATCTTAATTTCAGGACAGTTCTTGTTTGATGAGCTGCGAGGTTAAGATATAAAACACGTTGTTACAATAACTTAAGGGTTTGATAAGTTTTCTCGATGACGAACGAGGTACATGTAGTGGGATGCTTCTTTTCGTTTAGGGTTGTTGTGTTGCTAATTCACCCTTGTGGGGGTAAGCAAAGTCACTAGCAGTTGGATTCGGATTGTAGAAGTTAGATAAGATTAAGGTTGACAAGACTCTTTGTTTTGTCAAGGAACCGTTGATGTTGTGGACCGAGAGGTCATGAGTAAAAGTATAGTATGATAGCATTAGTGAAAGTTCGTTGGGATTCGAAGCGTGGTCCTAAGCTTACTTGGGAACGCAAGGATCAAATGAGGTTAAGGGAGTTAAAGCATAATGGGAATGTTATGGTTGTAAATTGATGGAATTCAAAGTGTAACTTTGAGTTAACATGGGTATAGGAGGACTACTTAAAAGATAAGTATCCTTGTTTTATTTGTTTGGTAATGATAGAGTTGAACCTTCTAGTTAAATCTCGGGACAGGATTTCCTAAAGGAGGGGATACTGTGACAACCATGACTTGAGCAGGTTAGTCAAACCGTTAGTGTTGACATAGGTGCCTGTTGTAATGTATGGTTTACGTGATTTGATGTGTTTATGTGTGTTTATATGTGTTTATGAGGTATTGGTAATCAATCTATTGAGTGTGATCATCTCAATGAGATTGGAATGGTGATGAAGTTGGTTGAGTTCATTTCGTTCGCTTTTGAGTGACAAGGAAATGATTATTGAGATTTAAGCATTTTCGTGTTAAATGTGTAAGTATTATTACGTATACGTATTTTTGTGTTAGTAATTTAAGACAAGTTTAGGTTTAGAGGTTAAGTTAAGTGAAATGAATTATTTGATGGAGAAATTTCATCTTAACCAACTTATAGTGATAATGGAATTGATTGGGTATTTTGAGAAAATTGGTTTGATTAATACGTGGATCTCTAGGTGATGGATTAAAATGAGAAGTGTGTCGATTGTGAAAGAAATGAGTTTGTTAAAATATAAGAGTTTTTGGAAGACTTTCTATTTTTAGAAAGTAAATTTGGAAATGAAAAGTTATTTTTAGAATGTAGCTTTCAAGCAAAATGGTTTAACAAATTATCTTAGGTTTTTATAAAACTTAAGGTATAAAGATAATTAATTAATTAATTAATAAAATATATATATTTTTTTTGGCATGAGACTTAAAATCCGAATTTTATATATAAAAAAAAGGAGTTTGACTTGGGAACAAATTGTAAAAAAAAGAATTATCTAAAATCTATTAGTGGGTTATAAATACAAATCAAAGACCCCAAAACCCTCCCCTAATACCAGTCGACCGAATTCAAGAGAGGGAAAAGAGAAAAAAAAAATTAAGGTTCTTTTCTAAGGTAAATTTTCTAATTTATGTTCAATTCTAATTATAATTTTTCAATTCTTGTTATATTCTAATTAATAACACATGTAATAATTAATATGATGGATTATGGTTCATGTAAGATCTGTAAATTTTGGGTTTTTATCTTTTAAAATCGTTTTTATATTGTTAATGAAGTTAATCATGTGTAATTAGGGTTTTAGGGTTAGTAATTTCGGAGTTAAATTGTTGGCAGTTTAGAAGGGTCATCTTGCGAGAGTCATAACCTGATCATCCGAATAGCTTTTAATGATTTTCAAAAGCCTAAAATTATCTACAGAGAGTCTACTTTCAAACCCCATAGGTTTCATGAATTAAAAGTGAGTGGAAGGTATATAAATAATTCAAACAAGATTCGTTGTCAAGGCTGTATTTTTATGTCAGATTTAGGTCAAGTTATGAGAAGTAAAACCATATTTAAAATTTGAATTAGAGTTAGCCCTTATACAGTAGTTAAGTCTTATATGTATATTAAAAATCCCCTAAAGTAAATTAATTAATTCGAAGTCTAAGTATGATTTTTAAGCTTAAACTTTTTAGTGCGCAATCAGACCCGAATTGGGACTGTTTTGGAGTTTGATTTTCTTAGGAGTACTTGTGTATGTAATTGACACTTGGGAGTCTCAAGGTAGTTAATATACTCATTAATGAACATAGATAATTTTTGGTTTGAATTATGAAGGTCATTTAGTTAAGGTTTTGAGTGCGATAAGTCACGTTAAAATTATGCAGTTTGGCACGAATGGTGACTAGCTAGTGAAACTTGTTAAGTAAAGTGTTTAAGTTGGGTATAGAGTCAAGGTGACCCATGGGGTTAATAGAACATCTTAGACATCCATCATATGAATGTTACATGTATATTAAGCTTTCTGCTTAATAGCGTGTAACACGAATTATTCTTGTTGCGTAGATTTGTGATTGTCATTTGTGAAGCCTGGTTGGAAGCTTTTAGGAAGTTAAGCATCAGGTGAGTTTCATAGTCCCACTTTTACTTCGTTTTAAACTTGGGATGGAAATGATGCTAGTATGAAAATGTTTTAATTACTGTGATAATGTATTTAAAGTGATGCATGGACTTTATGTGGCTATTATATGTTATGTGCTACATGTTTGTGATGTGATACGCTCCATGGCTTAATGATCAATTGGAGTGGGTTTTGTGGTATGCTCCATGGATTAGTGATCAATTAGAGTGGATTTGTGGTATGCTTCATGGCTTAGTGATCAATTGGAGTAGTTCTGCGATAGAGACGTCTCGTAATTGTGTGAATGGTATTGGTTTGGATTGGATTTGATTTGGTTTACATGATAGCTTATATGGTAGGTCATTTATTGTCATGCAGTGTTTTCAATTATCACAGTAATGATTTAATTGGATTTAAAGGTTTGTTTTGTGTGTCTTAAACCTATGACTCTCACCAACCATTGTGTTGACGTATTTAAGCATCATTTTCAGGTAAGCTTCATGAGAATATTAGGGTTAAGAGAAGTGGCTAGAACGACCGCTAGGATTGTATTTGGAGTTCACTCCTGAGTTTCTTTATGTTTGTTGCATGGATTTTGTCGAATGTTATTTGATTTTATTAGGTTCGTGAGATATTGTTCTTGTATTGGTGAGACCCTTTTCATTAATACAAGATGTCGTTCTTTTGGTTTTTGGTATTGTCATGACAAATTGTGTCTTTATTCCTTAGTTATGCATTTAGTGTTTCTCTATTGTTGACACCATTGTGTTGTGATGATATCCATGATGTTACGGCTCGTGTTTCCGCCTTGGCGGGGTGTGACATTTAAAAAGCACATCGATGATGAATTTTATAATAGTTATAACATAATCGGTTTTAAACGTTTTGCTCAATAACTAGAAATGATAAGCACGTCAAGCATTAATTAAAGTTCTGTCTTATAAGGTTTTGGACACATTTCTACACTTTTTCAAAATGTTACATTTTAGACCCTTAAGAATTAAAAATGGCAAAACATACCTTTGGAGTTTTCACTTTTACAAGTTTGGTCCTTCTAGTTTAAAAGATGTACAAAGTAAACATTGTACTTTGGAAAGTGACATAATAGACCCCTATAGTTATAACTTTGATAAAATGACATTTTCAGCCCTTTTAGTTATAAGTTTCAGAAAGTTACGATATATACCCCTTGCATGGAATACTTTTGCAAAACAAGTCCAAAATGCCATGCAAGCTTATTTTAAGATTCCAAATGATATTTGCAGGTGATAGCTTATTAATATAAGTTAAAATATGAAGTTTTAACGTTACGAAAGTTTAGAAAAAGGATCCATTAAGCTAGAAATCAAAACGGGTCGAATTAGGGTTTTAAAACAAAAACGCGTAGGTTTTTAATTCAAATTCCTTCAAGACTTGATAAAGTGGTTATTATAATGTTAGATAAGCTTATTAGGATAGATTATAACAATAGTTTACATGTTTAGCTTATGGATTAAGTAAAAACATTAAACTAGGGTTTCATGAGCTCAATTTGGATCAAAAAGGTAAAACACATATGTTTTTGAGTTCAAAGATTTTAACAATAGTTTAAGCATGATTATATGAACATTATAAGGTATGAAAACAGAATGTGAGCTTATGGAACCTGGTTTTGAGCTTATAGCTTGGAAACGGGTCAAAATGTGGACTTTTAGCTTTGTACGCCTAAAATAACAACTCTGGGGCTTCTTTTCTTGGTTTATTTGCTTCACTTATGGTCTTGGGACTTCTATTGATGTTCTTGATCAGACATTAGACTCCATTGATGATTAGAAAGAAAGAATGAAGGTGTGATTTGAAATGGAATGTTTTACCCCTTTATATAGGGTTCGAACCACCTTGGTGACCAAGGAAACTTAGTGACCAAGGTTTAGACACATAGGGTATGACTAGGAGGAGCTATAGATGACAAGGAGAAGCTAGGAGATGAGTAACATAAGCTAAAAACTAGGTATAAAGATGTGGAGGGTGTTTGTGGTGTCGCGGCTTATGTGGTGCAAAAAGAAGAGATGTGGCTTACTTGGAGACCAAGATTTGGATTATGGGGCTTGTAATCAGCTTAGGGGTGAAGTAGGTGCATCATTGAGGTGCTTGGATTGCATGGTTTTAATTTAAAATGGGTAGAAACAAGCAAAAGAGGTCGCGGGTTCAAAATGGAATGGCTTAGGGTTCTTTAGCTCATTTTCGTGTATATTGGTGTTATAAAGATGGAATATGGTTTGTAAAGTTGTATATTATTGTTTACAACTAAATTTGATAATTGGTTTAAGTTCAGAATGGGAAAAAACATAGAAACGGGTCATGGATTAGAAACTAGCTCGGTTTAGGGTTTCTTGGTTTGATTTCATGTAATTTTATGAAATGAGAAGGAATATGGAGTGTAAATGTAGTGCATTGATTGCTTGTAACTTGTACTTAATAGATTGTACTAAATTCTTTAGGAAAACGGAGGTAAAACGGCAATTTTGGATATCGTGCATTAATGACTTGTACATTATGCTTTAAAAGACTTGTACCTTATTTTGGATGGAATTTATATTCAAATGAGATGGTATTACTTATACATATGCTTTGATTGCTTGTGCATTGATTTTATATGTATACATTATATATAGTTAGGGTTTAAAGGTAAACGTTTAATGTTTAAAGCCTGCTTTGATATAACGTTGCAAATGGTACATTATTTGAGTAATGTACTTTGTAAAAATGATATTAAGATATTGACTTGACATATTAGGATGTTTATATGATATAAACATAGATATAATAGGCATAGGTCGTTGCGTGAGCTCGTTTACTTTAGAAAGGTAAACTATGACACGTAATGGAATGAAATGAAACGAAAATTTTATTCCCGTGAAAAAGTAGTACTTAACATAGTAAGTAGATATTACATTGATGAAATACTGGAAAATTACGGGTTGTTATAGTAACGGTTGGGAAAAAGTGTCTAGCAACTTGTACTTTAGTCTTAATCTATTTGTTTCTTGATTTTTATTTAACAACAATTTACTTCCCTCTCACCTGATGATTAGCCACTGGTTTTACGCGAATGAGGACTTGTTCGAGTGTGCATGTCTATTCCGTCGTTACGGCCATGTATGCATGTCTTAGCTGCCTCGTTGGTTTATGACTTTTGGTGAAAGTTAGAAGGTTCCTACCCTATATCATTTTTCATCCTAACCGTTGGTTAAATTCGAATGAAGATGTGATCGAACACACATGTTTATTCCGTTATTACGGCTATGTATGTGTGCTTTAGTTGCCTTGTTGGAGTGGTACTTCTGGTGAAAGATTGTAGAATGATCAACCGTAAGCCTTTCCGTACAAAAAACCCATATTTACCTTTATAAACTTGTTACTCTTTAGCTTTAGTGGTGGAGATGTGTATCCTTGCCAAGCTTATGATAGAATACTCGTCACGACCGAGCAATTAAGCGAATTAGTTACATGTTACCACATAGATTAGTTAAGTGATTTGAGTGTTTTCATCTTCCTATTTCGTGAGGTGTTTGGTTGTGTACTTGTAATAAATCAAATAAGTGCTTTAATGGAAAATATCCTTAGGGATACATTTTTATAAACTTCTAAAAGCTACTTAAGGACAAGTAGAATTCAAGTGGGAGGATATTTGATGACATCAAATAACGTCTATTTTATAAGATCATTTTTCCCATGTATTTAACCCATTTTGTATAATTATTGCAAAGAATTGTTACTTAATCGTTCCTATTTGAGAATTGCAGTAATTATGGAGTACTTGGTGAATATTAGCAAAAGGCGCGCATTTTGGAGCTTAAACGATGATATTTTGAAGATTATTATTCGGAAGACCAATACGTCGTATCCATCACGAAGATACGGCGTATTTGTGCCTGCACTCACCAAAGACCACAGAGGATTAAAGCTCAATACGCCATATCCAAAGATACTCAATACGTCATATTTAAGAAATAGTATGTGAATATTCTGAAAGATATCAAGCGTGGTCCCTACTCCAAGAAATCCCCAATACGCCGTATCCAATCCTTGGATACGCTGTATCGAACCGACTTCCAGACCTTATAAGTAGAAAACTCAAAAACGAGTTTTAAGTGTGCTAAATCATATTCTCGATACCTAAACCATAAAAGTCGATTTTCAGAGAAGAAAAAGAGCAGAAGAGGTCGAGCAACGTTATCAATTCCATAGGAGACAACATGTAATTCCGTATACTTTAGTAATCGTTTAGTCTTTGGTATCATTCGTTAACTCGGTTAGTTTACCTTGGATAAATAATTGCTCTTGTATTTATTATGACGTTTAAAGGTTAATACCTTCAGGTATTAGCCATTATTATGAAGATCTGAATGTTTGGTATTTGTTTATCTTGATTTCTTAATTTATCGTTGAATGCTTGTTTATGTTTATCAATTTATACTTGTTTAAGCGCTTTAGTATGCGACCTATCATTCAACTGGATCTAGTGATACGGACCAATTAGATTTAGAGTCTGGGATAGCTCTCCATATAGTAATTTATACATCTAGAATAGTAGTTACACAAATATTGTCCTTCTAAGTCTGTGTCTAGGATACGCTTCAGGCTTAACTAGTTAATTGGATATTGCTAATGGTTTATTGATCGTGTTGACTAGCAGGTGACCTAGATAATTCAACAAGTAATGTTCTGATTCCATTGGATAGTTGGACAAGTGGACTACTAGTGTATAAATTACCATTAAGCGGTAAGTGGGTAAAGTCTCTATGAGCTAGGGTTTAACAAGATTACCATTGCTTTAATCCCTAAGATAGATTATAATAAGCAAATAAGGATGCTTTATGCGGATGCTTTAATTATGACAGTATTAATGTGTCTAGGTCTTAGGATGATGTAACGCCTAAGTCTTAAGAATGATATGCCACCTCGAGAGAAGAAATTATTACACTTAATAAACAAACCAACTTTCTAATCGGATTAATAATGGTTAATATAGTTTTCTTATATTTGGCTCGACCGCTCTTTTATCCTTTGTTAAATACCTTACGTGGGTTAAAATGCCTTGAATTGATTATAGTCACCAACCAAACCGTGCTAGTCTCTCAGGCTGAAAACCCCCTTTTCCCGTTAGAATTAGGAACTAGGAGTGACATAGGTTTAGAATAGGATAAAATTAACATAGATTAAATAACCAAGATATTAATTAAATTGATAGATTTAACCTCACTTCAAGTGTTCGACACCTTACTTACTACGAAACTACTATCGATCGGGTACACTGCCCGTTAAAATGTTGTTTTTGGTTTAGTCAGCAAAATATAAATTTAAAACTTGAATTAATAAAATATACACCACACAATGACACATCAGTTTATAAATCATGAAGTTCTTGTGAGCAACATGAGCAACGAACATGCGAACTACCTTAAGTCTAGCCACCAGAGCAAATGATTCTTCAAAGTTTATCCCTTCTTCGTGATGGTACCATTTTGCAACAAGTCGTGATTTGTTTCTGATCATAGTAATCTCAGCATCAGTCTTATTCTTCCATAGCCATTTAACCCTAATAATATTCTTGCCAGCGGGTCTTTCGACTAATTCCCAAACATTTAACATCTTAAACTGATGGAGTTCTTTGTGCATTGACTCAATCTAACTATGATCTTGCATTGCCTCTTTGATATTGTAACCTTTTCCCTTTTTGTGTTTTGAATATTCTAATTTAGTCCTTCGACCATTTGATGATTGTCAGTTTATTTAGAATATTGTACCGTGTTGACAGTGATGAATTTATGAGATTGAGGTGAATTATGGTTATATGGTGTATAATAATCCTTTTAGAGGGTATTATTATGTTAGTTATGTTTCGGGTGGTTGACTCGTGAATTTTCATGAAATGCTGAAAAACGAGTACTGACACGTCCGTTAATGTCCAAATGAGTTTTTAGGAGGTTTAATATGGAAATATGTCAAGTAAATACTCTAAGTTATTGGAAAAGTATTTTTAAAGTGAATAAAAATGCTAAGTAACTTTGGGGAATAATTTACGGTTGAGTTTTACGAGCTTTTAAGTGACCCTAACACGAAAACGAAGACACCTGGGGGCATAGGATGCCTTGGCCAGTTCTAGATAAAGCAAGGGGACAAGATGGAATAATTTTAGCTAAGTATGTCCTAACTTAGTACATAGGTCTTTTGTATCCATCTAAAACATACACACTACATGGTAATTTTAAAATCAACACACACACACATCATTTTCTTTCTCTCCTCTCTTGCGTCCGAACTAGGCGACACACACACACAAATAAATTTTGAAACTTTGATAAAAAACATGAGAGTTTGGGTACTTTCAGGTTGATTCTAGTGCACGGGTTAGCATTTAAACAATGTTTAGGTTGTCCGGTTCGCGTCAAAATAAATTTTTGAAGACCATTTTTGTAAGTCTTTCAAATTTAAATTTTACGTGTCCTTTTGGGTTGTTAGTGATGCATAGATGTTAGTTGTACGGCCCGATCGTTAAAAATAGAAAATGATTTTTTTTTATAAAAAGGATATTTATGGTGCGTTTGGTTCGAATATAAAAGGAAAGGAAAAGAGGTTTTGTTAGTTTTGATATTGTGGTCGTGATGGTTGAAAATCATATATTTGCTATGTAGCTTATTTTGTATACAGATTATTATTGGCTTATTTATTAGCTCGAATAGCTTATTTTGGGCTTAATAGCTCACGGCAAAAAGGGGAAGATACAAGAAGAGTATTTTTGGTTATTACCCTAGTATGTCGTATTTTGTAGACTATTTTTATAGCTTATGGTGATAACCAAATGCGATACGTAGCTTATTAGCTTATTTTTAAGCCCAATAAATATATTTTGGAGCTTATGAACTCACGACCCAATAAGCCCATTTAAGCCGTGGCTTATAGATGGGGCTTATTGTGGTCCGGATTACTTACTTACCTATTGATTTGAGCTTATATATGCTATTGGGCCATGGTTTTGGGCTTAAAACGTATTTTGGATATGTAAAAACTATAATGGATCCTTATTGGGCCTTAAAGCCCAATAAGCTTTATCTAGTTATTTTAAGTGTTTTGGCGGACTTTTGGGAAGTAAAATATACTTGTGATGTTATATTGAAAGTCGTTTTGAGAAAGTATCTTGGTAAACGTCGTGAAAGGTGATTTTTGGAATTTGGTCGGAAAGTGTCGAAATGTTAGAAATTGTTTGAAAATAAGGTTTAAAAACCTTGGGAAATGTCATATAAACGTACGGGTCATGCCAAAATTTCGTAAAAAGTCTGTACTTAGAATTTTTACTTAAAACGTGATTTTATTTTTAATAATAAAATATTATTATTTTATTATTTTAATAAGTCAACTAGAAGACGAAAAATATATTTTTTCTCAAAACTTTTCTAAAATATTTAGCGAACATAAACATTTCATTTCGTATAGTATAAATAATATATTTATGGTAACCAAGTGTACCGAATAGACTTATCGAGATATATTTATAATTAATCATTATAAATACTTACTTATATTACTTAACTATTTTATGTAAATAGTATAAGTATATGGTACTAAGATATGGGTTCGATATATCTTTGGAGTTAAGTTGTTAACCATCACACCACTAAAATGTTTAAGATAACCGTACAACAAACATTTTGACCCCTATGCATCAAATCTGAAAAACCGCTTTGGAAATGAATGATTAAAATGGGACATTAACTGGACTAGGTCGTGTGCGGACGTCATTGCCTTTGCTTGTGTGATTGAGATTTGGTTGCTAAAGACTTGCTTGAGGTGAGTTCTCGTAGCCCCATTATTTTACTGTTTTTCTGTTGGGGGGAAATGATACTCAAATGTGTTTTGAACTGTTTTCTGAACTGTGCAAAACGTGGTTTTATTTCTAGGATAATTATGTGCTTATGACTACTATGTGAATATATGTGATGTGATTTTACTTGCATGTATTGTGTTTGGCATGGCAATGGTTGTTGTTTTACTTACATGTACTGTGTTTGGCATGGCAAGGGTTGTGGTTTTACTTGCATGTACTGTGTTTGGCATGGAAGGGTTAAGGTCCTGCCCTAATATAGTGCTCCAGCTGGTAGGCCCTTTAGGTGCATAAGTGACATATCAGAGTTGTGACTCCAAGAGCATTGGGATATGTTGGTTTTGGTGACTAGCGGGGATGCTAGGTCATCGCACATGATTAGCGGGGATGCTAAGTCATGGGTTTGTTGCATATATTCATTGTCATATAGTACTATTGTCTACTATTTAAATGATTGGCACAACAACTGGGTTTCGAGTCAAACCTACGAGCCTGACGTTTTCGAGTATCATTTTCAGGTGAAGTAAATGATCGTTAAAGTATGGTGCATGTAGCAGACTTTTAAAGAATCCCGTAGGAATCTTGTTTGAGAAGTCTTGCATTTGATGTTGTTATGGATTTGGTTTCTTGAGGATTAAGGATAAGATTGTGTGGACCCCAGCGTGGGCTTTTGGTTGTAATAATTGGCGACTATGTGATGTGTTCTTGATTTGGGACATCACTCAAGGTTGATTTGAGGTTGATGGTCATCATGACACTTTCATTAATGCATTTTAGTTTATTCTATTATGTATCTTGTGTTATGATTAATCATTATATTGTATTCCCATGTTTCCACTGCTGACAGGGTGTGACAGATATTCTTTGGTTCAATAGTACTCACTATGAGTGCATACATACACATCTCGGCATCTATTGCAAGTTTGCTTCATGTCATAACTGGTTTGGTAGGGTCACCAATCACTTGTTCTAATGGACGAGCTTGTGTCCATTTGTCAGTTGAAGGGTGCTTTTGATAAAATTCATGCATATGTGACAGATCCTAATTACGTGATGAAGACTCAGCTTCTTCAGAAATAGGAGTACAAATGGATTAATGAAAGTATTTCCGTCAAGGTCTGCATTATATTCTTGATGCGATCCATTAGCAAGATCATTTGATTAGGAAGGTGTTTAGTCATTAGTAATGGATACAATGTGAGGAGCTTCATCTTCAGCAACAATAATTGTTGTTGATGAAGGTGTGTCATCATTATGAATACTATCAGGTGCAACAAAATTAGTAGACACTGTTAAAGTTCTCTTCTCAACGTATTCCTTATACATTAGACCAAACAAGTTATCCAAATCTTCTTTTGTTGATATTCTTGATGGCTGTGCTGACAGATCTTGAAAGTTTATGCGGTTTGAATCGGGTTCTAAACTGTTGCGTTCATAATCCATTATCGTAAGCTCATCAAACTTAACTTGAATTGTTTCCATTATCTTCCTTGTTCTTCGGTTGTAGATTTAAAAGCCTCTTGAATCTTTAGAATACCCGATAAAGATGCCAATGTCAGCTTTTGGTTTGAGCTTTCTGAGATCATCTTGATCATTGGTTGGATAACAGAGAGAACCAAACACATGAAAGAATTGTACATTCGGTTTCCTTTCTTGGATAAGCTCATAGGGTGTCTTTTGATAACGAGTTTAAATTAATGAACGGTTTTGTGTAAAGCAAACAGTTGCAATAGCTTCAGCCCATAGAAAATCTAGTGAATTCAAGAAAATCCACATTGTTCGCACAACCTCTACTAAGGTTTTGTTACGCCTTTCTACAACACCATTATGTTATGGAGTTCTTGCAATTGACTTTTGTTGTGTAATGCCAAGTTTCTTATAGAATGACTTCAACGTCTCATTCTTGAATTCTATACAATTATCAGTTCGAACAAACCGCACAGTGGCATGTAAGCTAACTTGATTGGGAGTGATAAACTTCTTGATCATCTCTGGAGCTTCATCCTTAGATCGAAGAAAATACACCCATGTATAACATAGTCATCAACAACCACCAAGATATATCGCTTGCCATTTATACTCTCCACTCTAATTGGACCAATAAATCCATATGAAGTAATTGCAGCCTTGCATCAGTACTTGTTACTGGTTTTGTTTTGAGAATAGCACGCTTACTTTTACCCTGCTCGCATGCTGAATATAGATGGTCTTTATCGTATTTGAAATTTGGAATACCGACAACCATGTCTTGTTTAGCAAGTTACTCTTTATCGTATTGGTTGTATTTTGGATTTCCATTTCTAAAAGATTGGAAATTTCCCGTAGCTTATTGAGTTCTTGAACGATTTGCTCTCTAGTTAAGTTAGGTGGTTATGTTTGTGTGGGAAGTGAATGAGAAACATTTAGAGATATATCCATGAGGTCTTGAAAGGGAGATGAATTGGGTTGTGATGGAATGGATGATGATGATGAAGTTCCTTTAATTGAGGGTGTTTTAAGATGAGTACTTGATGGAGTTGAAGAGGTAGGTTTACTAGGAAGTGGTGAGGTTGTAACATCATCATCTTGAATTAAGTCAAGGAAAAGTTGTTTCTTCCATAAAGGTTTGATGGTTATCCTAGGTTTTGTGGAAGATGTGTTTGTGGAGGAAGTTTGAGAGGATGCCGTGGAAGAATTTGAGGCTTAAGAAAAAGAAATGGTGTAAGTATAGGTGCTAAATCAAATGAATATCATATTATCAAATATAAAACGCAGCGGAACAAGCACCTATCAACAGATCCATAGAGTCATATGATCAATCAAATAAAAACAAGAAAAGTAATACCTTTGTAGCGTGATCGGTAGAATCAACCGGTGACCTTCACCCTAGTACGAAACACCAAGTGAAACCAAGTGATCAAATGGAGATCACCTCTATGATGTATCCACACTACACTTCCTTGTATACCAATTGATGCTAGTCTAAACCCCGTAACTTTAGATTTCACTTTAAATAATTAAGATACAAAGTGATGGGAAAATAAGAACACCAAAACCTTATCTCAAGAGTGTGTGCTGTATGTATATATAGGGAGAGGAAGGAAGAGATTTTAGGAAAGTTATTAGTCACATTAATTAGAAAATCAATTAGGAGATAATCATATTAATGTTGATTGGTCAAACAATCTTATCCCTTCTCATACATGCATGAATGGCCGGCCCCTATAGGGCTTGTATGGGCCTCCTCTTTTGTTTTCCAAGTCTAATTAACTAAGTACAATAGTTAGTTATTAGAAGCCAAATAGTTATCCCGTGTTACGTGGATTATTTATACAATAAACATGATATATAAATGGTACCTTAGTGTATATGTGTGTGACCTCATAGGCTCACATGTGTCTAGCCATATAATTAGTTATTATGACACGAGCATACTCCAACAGCTCCCACTTGTGCACGTCATAATAATCAAGTAATTATACAAGCAAAGGTTAGCGTCTAGCAACACGCCAATGCCCCCAGAGACATATGAGGATAGTTGAACATCTGACATGGATCATAAGTCATTCTAAGGTTTAACAATTCTGTTTCTCGATATAGACATTGAACTAGTTTACCAAATCAATCAAGTATCATCTTAATTATATTTGGGTGCGGCCACACATACATCTGTTCAAATCATCGAGGGCCCTAGTAGTATCTTACTCCATTACATGTGGAGAAAGAAATCTTATTTTGACTGCACGTGTCAGTTATGTGTTTCATTTCCCTCTTGAAAATAGCCTTTATAGCATCCTTCAACAGATCAACATTGAACCATATCAAAGATTGACATTCCACACACACAAAACCTACTTGCATCTCAAGTCTAAGGATGAGAGATATAACCACTTGCGAGATTCACTATTGACGCCGATCCATGTAGTGAATACTCGTAGGTTGGGTCAGTCTAATCTTCATCCAATGAACAACATATGAGTTTGGCGGTATCATCCTTTAATATTCATACCATATGAATATGACCAAAACACTCACATTTGTCTTATTTCAATGATACTCTCGTATCATTAACTGACAATGGACGATTTAGAATAAATAAATTATTCATGGATTTAAACATGCTAATATAGAACACAGTTGTATAAATGAAGACGATCATACCAGGTATACCAATTCATTATTAAATACAACTGCTTAACGTTCCATTATCCAAATACTAAAAACAGATATACATGAGACTACTAGCAGGTCAAAATTCAATGTTCCTAGCATGATAAACATGTTTTGTACAAGACATTAACTTTGTAAAAAGTACCAACTTAGTTGTCATCTGAGTGACCTTTGAGAACACTTGTTTCAAAACTCATAACTAGTGAAGGTTTTGAGTAATACGATGATTGTCATTTTGTATATGTGCGTTCAAGTGCTAATACAATAATACTAGCATCGCCATAACAAATTACATAGGTTGTTTGAAGCAAGCAAAACCACCTATATGAGACAGTCTTCCTAACAGCTTCCTAAACTGTAAAGTATTCTTATTCTTTAATGAATAGTGCAACAATGCTTTCAATCAAGCAGGTCTAGTCAGCAGTATTATCATTTATGATGAAATCCTGCTATAACTAGGGTTGAGAATCATCTCAATCAAAATAAGCATTAGTGTATAAACTTAACACTAATCTCCTTATTAAAAATCCGTAAACGATGAACATGTCTTTAGTCCTTTGCAGGCCGTTTAGAATGTTCTTTCAATAGTAGTCTAATGACTTTCACTTAGTTACTATGGTTGTCAGTTCATCTTGCATTCATGCAAGTATTACAATTAGCCTAATACATATCATAACATACATAATGAAACCTTTTAGCTAAACTAAATGTTTTCATACATGTGTTCAACTCATCAGGTAAGATTGATGTTGTGTTAGACTTATTAATCGCGTATGTTTATCCTAATAGACATATGATCCAAGGTTGTATGTTTTAATTCGTATATCTCTCGATAGAAACATTATTCCAAAATAAGGATTAAAATCAAGCTTAGGTGAAATATCATTTCCAATATGTTGACAACATATGAGATATAAGAAAAACAAAACATAATGCTCCCGACTAGCTTTAAGGTGTACTCAGGAGTTATCTTTGTTTCAATCAAAATTAAATTATTGATTTAAACTTAAGATTCCAGCTCCTATATGCATGCTCTAATCCACTTGGATTTTACAGCTTGCACATTTTCTAAAGATAACTTGGATTCATAAACCCTTTTGATTACACAACGTCCTCGCAAAGGTAATCATTCAAGAAGGAGTTTTGACATCCAATTGCCATATTTCATATTCATGAAATCAAGTATGGTAATTAATATCTTTATTCATTTAACGCTTGCAAGGAAAAGAAGCTTTAATCATAGTCAATTGCTTGAGTATAAGTAAAACCCTTATAACAAGGCTTGCGTTTAAATGTGTGTACATCTTTGTCCATATTAGTCTTCTCCTAGAAGAACCAATTTAACCTCTCAGTCTTACCGATAGGTAAAAGATCAATCAAATTCCAAAAAATAATTTTCTTTCATGGACTATATCTCAACATTCATCATGTTGTTTGCTAGTACATTCAGAAGGTTGTGTAAGAAGAGACTTTCTCTAAAATAGATACTCCCACTTGCTTCGTGTAAGGGGAGACTTTCTCTAAATATGCAGCAAGTCGAGTAACAATAAAATTGTTCTCGTTTGGGATGTATATGCTGACAGTTCTTGACTCTAGTTTGTTAATAACACGCTTAACGTGATCTTAACAAATTCAGAACTTTAGTTAAGACTTAATGGGAGTCTTCCTATTCCATAACCTAATGATGTCTTAGTTACCTTCTTGGTTTGGAACCATATTGAGTAAACACATGGCTTACTTAATTTTTTGTTAACCTTGATAAGATTAGAGGTAGGGTAGTTAAAGTTATCAAAATCAAACAATATCAAAAGAGTTAGATTTTACACATCAGACATACCATAGCGATGTGGTATTCTATGAGTAATGGAATTGTGAGACAGTATCATAATTCCTTAGATAACCTAATACCCTTTGGCTCGCATACTTGCCAATTTGTTCAAACATAATGACACTAACAGTAATTTTAAGCCAATTGCATGATATAATGTAGAAGTCTTAGAGAAGTTCAAGGACTTTATGTACATGTCTTAACTAGAAGACATAACACGTTAACTGCTAACATTCCGTTATAAGTCTTTAAACATCTCAATGACTTCATGTACATGTCGTGACAAGGAGACATGACAAGTCAATTGCATACTTTATAAGTCTTAGAACTGTTTAAGGACTTAATGTTTATGTCTTTACAAGAAGTCACAAGCATATTGGCTAAACCTTTTAGTAAATATGATGAAGTAGGTATTTATTATTTGTAGGTCCAAAGTCTTAGATTTGATTAGCCTTTTGTAAGCCAATAACTAACTTGAATAAATCCAAATAAACTATAAGAGAGACAAAGACTATGAATACTATGTGTTAATGCGGAATCTTAACATAAGTACTAAGAAGAATGATTATAAAACTAACTTCGTATATTTCTATTGATTTCTATTAGGTTTGGATTACCCAAACACTATGCCGTAGGGTTCCTTTTATACACCAAGGAAACCCTAAAAGGCTTTACAAAATATGTGAAAGGATAATGCATATCCTTTCCTAAGATATCTCCTAAGATATCTCTAAGATAACTATTATAACTATTCTGTTACATAAACAGACTTAACTAGACAAGGCTAGTACTAACTATAGTACTGCCAGACTTAACTTAGTACTGGCAGACTTAACTATGTCTACCAGACTTAACTCTATAACTACCAGACTTAAGTCTGTTTACAATAATTCCTAACAATCCTCCCCTAACTTGATCTTCACTTGTGAACTTCAAGTTTCTTTGAGTATCTTCTTTATGAGCTTATTGAGGATTTTGTAAGCACTATCTTTGGAATTATCTTTGAACTTCAACATGATGATTTTCTTGTATAAACAGGTTCTTGACTTCTATCAGCAACTCTTGAAATCATCACTACCTGATCTTTGCAGCAACTAATCTTCTTCTGTATCATAATCAGCACTTCACAGCAACAAGTCATATCTTTTCAGCAACACTTGAATAAGCAGCAACATTGACTATATGTACATTAAATCATAAAGTTTCAGTCTATTCTCATCACTTCCAGGTGTGTTAACTCCTGTGAGAGGTGAATCATTGAAAATTTAATGGATTTGATGTCTCTTTACCAGTTAGCCATTAACTCTGGAGTAGTCAGTCCTTTGGCCACCAGAAAGGTGCATGTCCATGGTTGACTGAAAACCATTTCAACTCTCAGTACGTAAAACATTGGTGAGTTGAATACCATATGATTTTTGGCAAACCATTACAGCCATGAACGGATTTGATATGCCTTTACCTGTAGCCGTTTGCTCAGGGCTAGTCAATCCTTTGGCACCTAGAAAAGGTAAATTCCATGGTGGATTGATTACCATATCAACTCTTTGTACATGAAACTTGGTGAGTTGATGTACCATCCACTTTTTGGTAAAGTGTCAACCATCTAATATGGATTTGCAATTTGTCTTTACCATAAGCCATAATCTCATGGACTAGTTATGGTTTTTCCACAGCCTTTACCACAATCCATAAACTTGTGGGCTAGCCAACTCTTTACAAACATAGATATGGTGAGTTGATAACCATACAATTTTTGGCAAATTGTCAGCCATAAACGGATTTGAGAAGTCTTTACCAAGAGCCGTTTGCTCCTGGACTAGCCAATCCTTGTGTCTATTAAACATGGTGGACTGATAACCATTTGTTGTGTTAGTGCATAGCACCTCCACCAAGTGTTGTTCTCCCCATCTCCATTCTAGTTTCTAACTCATCAATCTCTATTATTTTCTAATACCAGCTAGTTTCTCCATCATTTTCAAAAGTTTATAACAATCCTCATCTGGTTTTCCTCCTTGAAGTTTCTTGTCCAACATAGCTTTGCATACATCAGCAGACAAAGGATACTTTCTCTTGATTAACATATAAACATCTGCAGACTCCAAGTTTAAACAATGTACTATGCAAGCATCATAGTATCTCCAACAAATTATCCTTTGTTGACCTGTCAAACTCCAAATTAAATCTGTACTAAGGGGTTCTTCAAACATGTTCTTCAAGTATTCCCAAAGTACCTTTTCAAATTCATCCTCTGGCTCATTCATACCATGTTTCTTCATAACAATCTTGTATAGCTCTGTAAGATCATCTTTTGATATGTCAGTCAGCATTGTTCCAAAGCTTATGCATATCATATCAGTTCCATTCTCCCTTACAATCTGGTATACACCTTTCCTTCCTTACTTAATGATCTTGTAACTGGCTATACTGGGTGATTTTATAGCTACAGGAACAGGATCAATTGGAATTTTAGTACCTGAAGTAGAATCATATTTTTCATTAGCCTCGTCTAAATCTTCAGATTCATCCCTGTCATGGTCTGTATGGAATCCTTTTCTTGCTATCTGTTTTCTCCTTTTTCCAGTCTTCTTGGTTGGCTTATCATCTTTGTCTTCTTCAATCTTTTCCTCTATTGGTTGAGTACCTTCATCATCAAGCTTTAGCTTCTATGCAGTTTTAGTTTGAAGCTCTTCACCAAATCTCTTCAAACTTTCCTTTGTTGCATCAAAGTTCATGGGGACATGGGTATCCAATTGCTTAACCAAATTTTCAAATTCTGCTTTCACTTCTTCAATATTCAACTTCTTCAATTGAGTCAACTTCCATGTCCCTTGATTATTTAGAAAGTTTGACATATAGTTCCTGAGCTGTGTTTGAGTCATAGGCTTATTCCTTTTTGCTCTAGCTCTTTCCTCTGCAAAGTGTTTTCTTCTTTGATTTACCAATTCTACCATCCTTTTTGCATAATCTTCAACAGTAAGATCCTTTCCACGCACACTTTCCTTCAATTTTGCATTTGCTTCAAGCTTTGCTCTAATAGTGTCCCAATCTTCTTTAGTATAAGATTGAGCTTCAAACTGAACTTGAGCCTTCCTTTTCTTTTGTTCCTCTGTTAATTCTTGCTCTTCAGCCAACCTTTGAGCTAAAAGTGAATCCAAATGAACTTGTTTGGCCACTTCTTCCTTTTCTAAAGCATCTAATCTGATAGCTTCAGCAAATCCTGCTTCTTCTTAAAGAATTTGTTCTTTTGTCTTTCTAGAAGCTTGAGTCTCTTCTTCTTCTGTCATAGGAGCCTTTCCTTCTCTTCTACCTCTGTCTGGAGAAGGTACTGAGACTCTTATGCTATCAGTAGTAACTGGATCAATGCCAGTATTAACATCCAAACTGCCAGCATTAATCTCTTCAATACCAGAACTAACTTTAATGCCACCAGTATTAACTTTTTCAGAGGCAGACTTAACTTCTTCAAAGTCCAAACCAGTACCAGCAAATTCTTTTGAACTCTTCCTTCTCTTGTATCTCTTTCCTTTGTCAACTGACTTGATCTTATGAACTTTTGTTAAGATTGCAGCAGCTTCTAGAGTTGTAGGGCTTATGTCTTCAACTTGTTCCTCCCCTGAAGCATTGACAGTCTTTGAGGGAGTAACAAGCTCTTGTACCAAAGAAACCAGAGGATCTAAATCATGAGTCTTCCTCCCCTGAGCCTCTGTTTCTTCCTCCTCAGAATCAGACAAAAGAACCCTCTTGGTCTTTCTCTTCAAAGCAACCTCCAAAGTCTTTACTCTTTCCACCAAAGTGAGGATAGCTTTCCCAAAGGTCTGTTTGGTTTCCTTGAGCTGCTTCTCCAAGTCACCAATCCTTGTCATTAACTGGGAAATAGTAGCTTCTTGTCTAGGTGTAGGTGGTTGTTGGTCAGATGATGGTTGTTCAAAGGTATGCTCCATTGGTTTATGTGCAGGTGAAGGTGAAAGTGAGGGGGATGCAGTGGTAGTTTCAGCAATAGGTGTAGGTGGTGCAGGTTGAGAGAGAGATGTGGAATAGTTGTGGCTTAAGATGGTATAGGTTGAGTTGTAGGTGGTGTTGGTGGCACCACACTAGATGATGGTTGAGGTTGATTGACAGATGGAGCTTCTTATCCTGCACTTGGAGCAACAATAGACAACATAGCAGGCAACAAAGGTCTTGGTACCCCTCTAAAACCCCTTTTCATGTTCCCAAAAATCTTTTTGGTCAAGGTCACAGCCAGATAAGGGTGTTTGTTTTCAGTTTGTATATCCAAAATCATTGATAAAAATCTAGGATACATGAGAAACTTTTTCAGACTTGTTACGTTGACCACCATTGCTTCAAAAATCCTTTTAGAAAAATTAAAAGTTCTGCCAGTAGATAGACAGATTAGCGCAGTAGCAAGTTTGCTACCGAACTGATCCCATCCACCACTTTTAAAACTTATACAATGTAACATGTGGTGGACCATAAATTTCCAATTAGGGGTAAAATGCTTTTTCTAAAACGTAAAAGTATTATCTTTTGGATACCCCAAATTAGCCATCCCCTCAAATATTTCAGCATTAGTTAACTCAATGATACCATTTTCATCTGCGAGTTTAAGTTTATTTCTTACAGATGATTCAGAAATTATGTATTCATGGGTATCAATTGTGGCTTTTAATTCTTGTTCCCCATTATCAAGTGTTATGACAGTGACAGTCTGCCAAAACTGTTTGATTACTGAAACATAGATAGTAGGATTATGTTCCAAGGCATACCTGATGTGGGTGCCTTTAAGAAAATCAACTATCTGCTCAAAACCTGCACTTCCTTCAGGTTTCTTAAGAAATCCCACCTGATTATGCTTCGGTACGAAAGCCATTGTAGTAGAACGGTCGCGATTCTTGGTGATTATCAACTGGGTTTGATGCGTTTTGGTAACTTAGTACTGATTGGAACTGCTAATTGACTTTATATGTGAAAAATAATGAATTTCAATTATCCCTCCGACAAAATAGGCTCTTTTTAATGAAGAAAACTATTGTTGGTGAGATAAAACAGTAAATATCCAATTTTGTATCATTATCCGCTTAAATATCCCCGCAATTTGTTCTAACGGTTATATTTAGAGAAAAGTCAAAGTTGTGAGACCAAACAGTACTAACGACTAGTTACCAGTATTAATATTGGCCTACCAGACTTAAGTCTGGTCAACCAGTATTAACAATTTATTGTCAGAACTAACAATAAGCTTACCAGGATTAACATTGGCCTACCAGACTTAAATCTGGTCAACCAGTATTAACAATTTATTGTCAGAACTAACAATAAGCTTACCAGGATTAACTAGTAAACTACCAGAATTAATATTGACAATACCAGAATTAACTTGTGCACAACTTCAGTTCAACTTTAATCCATGCTCCAATGCACTCCAAGTATAACCTGAAAAAACGTTAAGCCACACACAAAATATACTACAAAATGACTTGAAAACACTTATTACTACTAGGTCTATGACTACTAGAATTAAGATAATCTATTATAATTAAGTCTACTATCTAGTATGACTAAATTTACAAACTATACATTTAATCCTCCCCTTAAATGTAGCTATGGATTTATCATACCAATATTAACCACTAAGAAATGAAACCTTGGTCCATCAAAAGCTTTGGTCAATAGGTCAGCTACATTGAAGTCTGTGTGAATTTTCTCCACCCTAATGAGCTTCTTTTCATAAGAATCTCGTATAAAGTGGTGTCTGATCTCTATGTGCTTTGTCTTGGAGTGATACACCGGATTCTTCACAATGCATATTGTACTTTCATTATCAATGTGAATTTTGGTATTCATAAAATTGAAACCATAGTCCAACATTTGATTCTGAATCCACAACACTTGTCCACAGCAGCTTGCAGCAGCTACATATTCAGCTTCTATTGTAGAGGTAGCCACTATGGTTTGTTTCTTGCATTGCCAAGAAATTAATTTGCTTCCAAGAAATTGACAACCACCAATTATGGATTTCCTGTCAAGATTGACCCCAGCATAGTCACTGTCTGAGAAAGCTTCCAGGTCAAAAGATGATTCTCTAGGATACCATAAGCCCAAATTAGGTTTGCCCTTAAGGTACTTAAAGATTCTCTTCATAGCATTTAGGTGTGAAGTCTTGGGAGTGACCTAAAAACGAGAACAAACACATACTGCAAACATTATATCAGGCCTAGAGGCAGTTAAATAGATGAGAGAACCTATCATGGATCTATATAAGTATACATCCACATCATCAGCTTCCTCATCTTTTGTCAATGCCATCTTGGTCTCCATAGGGGTTATTGCAGTTTTCACACTAGCAAGGTCAAACTTTTTTAGCATGTCTGCAACATACTTGTCTTGAGAAATGAAAATTCCATCTGTCTTTTGTTTGACATTGAATCCAAGGAAGAAGTTGAGTTCACCCATAGAACTCATTTGAAATCTGCCTTTCATCAAGGCCTCAAATTCGTCACACCAAGACTTTCTAGTAGAGCCAAAGATGATATCATCTACATACACTTGAACCAGCATGATATCCTTCCTATCTTTCTTAATAAATAAAGTCTTGTCAATGGTACCCCTACTGTATCCATGCTCCTCTAGAAATGTTGATAGAGTAGCATACCAAGCTCTAGGGGCTTGATGAAGTCCATATAAAGCTTTGACAACCTTATAAACCTTCTTAGGATGATCAGGATCAACAAAACCAGGAGGTTGAGAAACATACACCTCTTCATCTATAGTGCCATATAAAAATACACTTTTGACATCTATTTGGTATACTATGAACCTTATAAATGAGGCAAAGGCTAAAAATAACCTGATAGCTTCTATTCTTGCCACATGAGCAAAAACCTCATCATAGTCAATACCCTCCTCCTGTCTGTGACCTTGGGCCACTAATCTTGCCTTATTTCTAACAACTACTCCTCTTTCATCCCGTTTGTTTCTGTATACCCATTTTGTTCCAATCACCTTTGCTCCATGAGGTAGATCTACTAGAATCCATACCTGTTGCAGCCTAAACTGTAACAACTCCTCTTGCATAGCTTCAACCCAACTATCATCTTTAAGAGCTTCAAAAATCTTTTTAGGTTCCTCCTGAGATAAAAATCAAGCAAACAAGCAATGTTGTTGATCTTTGTGATTGTTCCTTTGCTGCTTTTGAACATAACTTACAAGTGCATGTGCTCCTGAAGTTTGCTTCACTCTGCTTCTAGTTTGCACAGATGACTTAGGATCGCCAAGTATTTGGCTTTGTGGGTGAATGTTGTGAATCCTAAGAGTAGGAATGGGACTAACAGCTACTTCTGTTGGTAAGTTGTTGAAATCATGGACCATACCCTCTGTAGCATAAGAAGCTTCATCAAAAATCCCTTTCTGAGGCTTGTTAGAGATTGTGAGCTCTGGCATATCTGAACCATCTTGATCAGCAGGTTGAGTATTTGCTGGTTAACTACCATAATTAACTGAGTTAGTACTGGTAGCTTTGTTAGTAGTTACTTCCCTTAAATGCTTTTGAGCAAGTTGATCCAAGTCTCTTATAAAAGCTAAAATTTCAGGAGTATCTTCTGAAATGCCAATAGAAAAAGCTTCCTTCTCTTGTGTTTGAAGGTTTTGAAGTTCTGTCAAAAACTTCTCTTCTTTTGAATTAGTAGAAGACTTCCTTGGTCTAACTTTTGCTGCAGAATGCTTGATTGCTGTAGGCACAACAATAAGCTCCTCATCCTCATCTGCTTCCTCAGAAGCATTTGCATTAGGAGATTTTAGAGTACCTACACTGTTAGTTACCTCTGAAGTACCTGCATGTGGGTTAGATTGATTGTCCAAAGACACAGGAATATATTTCATAGAATTAGTGAGATAATCAATATCAAACATCCATCTATAACCTACTCCTTTCACATTAGGTTTTTCTTCAAGAAATTTTACATGCAGATTTAATTCTACCTTTTTGGTTACTAAATTATATACCCTAAAGGCTTTGCTATTTAGTGAGTAACCAACTAAGAAACCCTCATCACACTTTCCATCAAACTTGCCAAGTATACTTAGAGTATCTAAAATGGTAACATGGCACCCAAAAGGTCTTATGTAGCTAATAATTGGTTTGTGGCCAAACAAAAGCTCATAAGGAGTTTTGTTTTGAGGTTTAGTCACTCTTACCCTATTAAAGATATAGCAAGCAGTACTAACTTCTTTTGCCCAAAAAGTAGTTGGTAAAAGTGAGTCTGCTAGCATAGTTCTAGCAGCCTCAATTAGGGTCCTGTTCATTCTTTCAGCAACTCCATTCTGCTGTGGAGTTCTGGCATTGCTATACTCTTGTTTTATTCCCTTGTTCCCACAGAATTCAAGCATATCCCTATTCTTAAATTCAGTGCCATTATCTGATCTAATGATTTTAACCCTGTGATTAAGCTGGTTTTCAATTTGTCTAATGAAGTTCTGAAGGATGCCACTAGTTTCATCCTTTGTAGCCAAGAAGAATACCCAACTAAATCTGGTACAATCATCAGTAATTACAAGGCAATAACTTGCATGATTAATACTCTTTATAGAAGTAGGCCCAAAAAGATCCATATGCAAGGTGTGTAATGGCTCAGTGATCATTCTTTCTAATTTAGCCTTGCAGGAGGCCCTGTGTTGTTTACCTTTTTGGCAGGCAACACATGTATGGTCATTTTTGAAAACCTTGGAAGGTAGACCTCTTACAAGGTTTCCCTTCACAAGTTTGTTTATGTTTTTAAAATTTATATGACCTAACCTCCTGTGCCATAATTTAGATTCATCACATGTGGCTTTTGCAATCAAACATGCATAATCTTTTATGAGAGAAGGTGTCTTCATATCAAAGACTGTACAAAAAAGTCAGGAGACACTACAAGACATTCAGATTCAGTAAAAAGAACCTTGTGCTGCTTATCACATATTTGTGATATTGAAAAAAGATTAAAATGCCCAAGTTCTTTTACAAAAGACACACTATCAAAATCTAAATTACCAACTCTTATCCTACCTTTACCAGTAATGTAGCCTTTGCTACCTCCAAAGGTAACAGATCCCCCTTTGCATTCTTCAAAATCATCCAGGTGATCCTTGTTACCAGTCATGTGCCCTGAGCATCCACTATCAAATATACCTCTGTCCTCCATGTTCTTGAGTGGATGATCCTGCACATGAAAAAGAGAAATTAGTTTCTCTTAGGGACCCAGGCCTTTTCAGGCTTGGGTCTGCCTTGTGGACCTTTAGCATTCACAGTTCTAATAAAAATTTGTCCACTATCACAATTGGAGTTTGGTCTAGAGTTCCTCCAATTATAACCTGCTGAGGTCTTAACAGCAGTGCCCCAATTTCCCTTTACAGCATTGAAATAAGACATTTTTGCTGTATTTCTATCAATGGGTCTTCTCACAGGTGAATAAGATTTAGAAAAATGCCTTCTTTGATTAAATTAATTCACCTATGGTCTTTTAGAACTAAAGCTGTTTGAGGTCCTGGTAGGTACTGGCTGTCTAGATCTAACAGTATTAATATTAGAACTAACAGTATTAACTTTAGGCCTAACTGAATTAACATTTCTCCTACCAGTATAAATATTAGGCCTAACAGAATTAATGTTTGGCCTACCAGCATTCAGTTGTACTGGTCTAGGAACAAATTGATTAGCATGATTAACCCTGTTTGCATTAGTCCATACTGGTTTTGCCACCCTGTTACCAGTATTAAAAACCCTTTGTTTCTTAAACTCAGCCTCTCTTGCCATTTTCTTTTCATAATAGTCACAATCTTTGATTAAATGACTTAGGCTGCCACAAACAAAACACTTTTTCTTAATGAAAGAGTAACCTTCTCCTAGTTCTCTTTCCATCATTTTATTCCAATTCTTTCCTTTAACTTCAGATGTCCCTTGATTTTTCATTTGTTGCCTAGGAGTTTTTACGTGTTTTGCACAACTAGGTTCAACTTCTTTTGATTCAGACACAACTTTTTCATTAGTTATTACAGACTTAGACGTAGACATCTCATTTGTTACACTTATACTTTCTGATTCAGACTCAGAAGAGTGCTCAGAGGTATTTCCACAAGATCCTTCACTGTCATTTGATTGACAGGTAGAATGCTCAGTAGAGTTGTCATCTGAGTCACTAATTTCAGGCTTTTGAGGTCCCTTTTTACCATAAACATACAAAGAATCATCAATTTCCTCTTGTGGTTTAGGAGTATAGTCTCCAGTTAATGGATGTGGAACTCCTTTGAAACTATTAGTCTTTGTAAATCTACTGTACAAAGGTTTGTTAATATAGTCTTCTGCTGTACACTTGAACACAGATCGATTCATTTCTTCCTCATAGCTTAAAACCTCATTGTTTGATTTTATTTCATACCCTAAGCCAACTTTACTAGTGGAACTCATACCAGAATCAATTAATTTCCAAAGGTTTTTAGAAGAATCCTTCCATGAATCTACTGTTTTCTTCAATTGTTCCTTTTCTTTTACAGCTTTCATTCCTATTCTCCTATATCTTTTAAGCTTTTCATCTTTTGCATATATTTCATTTGCTTGAAATGTAAGCTGTTCATTTAGAGATAATTGCTGCTTTTGAAAAGTAACAATTTGAGCTTCTAATTTCTTAACAGCTAGAGTATAGGCAAGTATTTTTGCTTCTTGTTCACCTAACTGATTCATTTGTTCATCACACAGTGTTTTAAGCTTATTATATGAATCAATGCAAGTTTTAGAACATAATGATACCTATTATTTGAGCTGATTGCCATGAGTGCATGATTTGTCTCTTCTTCTATACTGTATGTTCTCCCTATGACAACACCTTCAATCCATTAGTCAGAAAACAATTTTGTTTCTGCTCTTTCTTGTCCCGCTCCTTGATCTTGATAAATGGGGAGTCTTTTTTCTTGCCATATTTGTCCCCTTTTTGGGTTGGGCATTTCTCTAGCAAAATGGACCAGTTTTGTTAACATCTGAATCATTCAAGCTTCTTTTGTCAAACCAACAGGTTTGTTTCCTATCAATCCTGTCTGCTCCTTCTCCAGTCTTCTTTTTAAAATCTTCTTAATTCGAATAGGAATCATTTATATTTGCCAGTTTATGTCCATCTCTTCAATGTCACATCATCCAATCTTGTTCTAGGTCTTCTTGAAGTAAGTCCAGATCTTTCAGATTGTTTGGCAAAGAGTGGAATATATAACTTCATTAGCAATATTCCAGCAAGAACTTCTCTTTCTTGAATATTGTTTGAAGAAGTAGGTGTATAAGTACTGTAGGCACTAGTATGACCAGACTTAACCTGTTAGTGCTGCTCTTGTTGTGTGAAACAAAAGCAATGTTTTGAGCACCTGTGATGATTTTGAGGTTCTGTGAGTTCTTGCTCAAAACCCTATGGTGATTATACAAGTCATCAATGGATAAGTGTCAAATCTGGTTTGGTTTCATTGTCATTGCCAGATTTGACCAGCTGGGGGCACATAGATTGAGAAACGTGTGGATTTGCATCCTCAGTTGATACCTTAGGCACATGTGCTTTCTAACTGTGAGAGTAGTTATGGAACCTTTCATATACTTTTCTCCAACCTTTGAAATGGATAGTTGAAAAAAATGCTTCAAAACTGTTGTGTCTAGAACAGCTTTTTGCTTCTTCTTTGAATTTGCATTTCCTACAACATAGTCTGATGGCTTTCCCTAATCTACTTTAGCATCATCCATTCCCATGAAATCTTCTCAGATGTTCCTTGGGAATTGCCATAAGTAAGATGGTTATTGTCTTCCTTTCCTTTTCAACCGCATGAATTTCTGCAGCAGATACTGGTGGAAGTACTCTAATAACACCATCTTTTCTAGTTTGAGATTCTTTTCTCTGAATTTCCATTATGAATTACCTTCCATAAGCATTTCATTATTTAAAGGTATTGCACAATCTCATTGACCATATTTCATACTCCTCCTACTTCATTAATTCGGGAGTTTGTTATTTAATATTAGGGGTTGTTGTAGGTTGAGTTGTTGTGTTGTTTTGGTTTATGGTTGCAGTACATGTTGATTGCTTCTTCAGGTATGTTTTGTCTTTCATCTTCACTAAGTTGTTATGAGTAATCTCATTTGAAGGTTGAGGGGACATTTTTCTAGATATGAAGTGATGGTTGTGTTCTTGTGATTTTCTTATTCAGAGTCCCTCTTAGAGGGCTCTGATACCATTGTAGGTCCATTGTCTTGGATTGTTAGCCTTTTTTAAGCCTATGTTAAACTGAATAAATCCAAATCCAACTATATAAGAGACTTGTTTATTGTATACTATGTGCTAATGCGGATCTTAACACAAGTTTCTAAAGAAGAACAATTGTAAAACTAACTTCCTATATTGCTATTGATTTCTATTAGATTTTGATTATCAAACACTATGCCGTAGGATTCCTTTTATACACCAAGGAAACCCTAAAAGGCTTTACAAAATGTGTGAAAGGATAATACATATCCTTTCCTAAGATATCTCCTAAGATATCTCTAAGATAACTATTATAACTACTCTGTTACATAAACAGACTTAACTAGACAAGGCCAGTAATAACTATAGTACTGCCAGACTTAACTTAGTACTGGCAGACTTAACTATGTCTACCAGACTTAACTCTATAACTACCAGACTTAAGTCTGTTTACAATAATTCCTAACACATAGGTTATAGCATACTTAGACCAATCCGTAAACGAGTAATTTGTACTTGCGTTCAAACATAAAAATGAGCAATGTAATTTCATCCCAAGTAAATAAACAGGTAAAATGCGGGGCTATGAAATCTCACCTTAAGAGATGGTATTGACTTTGGAAAAGTCAACAAGGGATGTCGTCACAAATGACCGGTATGCAACCTAATTAATTATAAGTCGATTTTGAATAATGCAATCGTAATAAAATAAATTGATGTGTTTTATATCGTTATATCACCACCTAATAGTTTTAGTTTTTGCTTATTAGTCAAAATAATGATTTTGCTAAATTTACCACTTTTATTATTTTTACAACGACAAAATATATATAGTTTAGTTAATTTATAAAGTTTAAAATGCATATAAATATTATATAAGTGATGCTTATATTATTTCCTAAGGTTTTTATAGTCTGAATGGTCCGAAAACGTCCGAAAACACTGTTTTCCTATTTATGTCAGGAACATACATTTGTAAAACGTGTGCAGAAATTTTATGGTAATTTCAAAAAAATAGTCCAAGTTTGATTAAGAATAACTCTTCCGCTTTACACTTTCGGGCTTCAAAACTCGCGTTACTTCACTGAAAAATCATTCTGAGCAACCATTTAGTTTTACACAACCAAAACGGACCCGAAAGGGGTCAAAATCACAAAATCCAAAACTGCCCGATTATATATAAAAACTGTTTTCGTCGTTATTGTTTCAAATCTTCTTTTGACCATAACTTCTTCGTTTTACGTTTGTTTTTCAAGT
>BQNB010080846.1:0-29804 GCA_026074375.1 Tanacetum coccineum
CTAGCTCATCAATTTCACTTTTAAATATGTTCTAATTTCTAAAGACTTGTATTGTTATACAAGTTAACGGATTGAACTATTTAGCACCAACATAACTTGAACTTGAGTCGTTTACTAATTGGGTTAGCGGATAGGCATGCATTTGACCTAAACAAAACAAGGGTAAAAGTCGAAAAATACCCACGAACTTTCCAAAATGTCCCGACATGACCAACGAACTAAATTTTGTCCTTGCTAGACCAATGAACTTTCAAATATTGTTCCGATATCAACCATATCAAAAATTTTAACTCACACGTGGCAGTTACCTTACACGCTGGACCGATTTTTTTTATAATTAAATTAACACAAATAAATTACAGATGAGATTTCCACCCAAATAAGTCAATGCCACTTATATCATTTCTTAAGTCAAACTTATATTCTTTCTTTACTTTTATCATTTCTGAAACAAAAACACAAAATCCCATAAAACAAGACCCAGATCTCAAAAAACACATGAATACATCATCAGCAAATTGTCAAATTCTTATTTTTATAAATCACGAAAATGAAATGAAAATCCACGAAATATAATCACATCTGACATGTGAGTGTTTGACGGACGGTTATGAGGATTTATATAATCACATTTGACATGTGAGATGACGGTTTACGACGGACGACGATGATCGTTATTTTTGTATTGTATTTTTTGATTAATCGTAAATGCATATGTGGGGTGGAGGTAATTTGATCTTGTAGTTGGTGGTTGTTGTTATGGAGATGAGATTGGGATTTGTTGTAGTTTGTGGTTGACGGGTTAGGATAGAATGGGACAGAGATTGGTGGTTTTTTGTGTTTGGTTGATGATGATGACCTCTTATCGCTTGTTGAACAAGACCCGGATCAGGATTTATCGCTTGTGTTCATTGGGTTTGATTTGGGATTAGGGTTTTAAAGGGTGGTCGGAGATTGGGAATACGGTGGTGGGAGTGGCAGAGGAGCGACGGAGAGAGGAGGGGTGGTGGGGTGATTGTTGAGAATAAAAGAGTTGGTGACAGTTTTTAATGTTTGTATGTGAAGATGAAATATTAAATGGATCAAACGGGGAAGAAGAAAGAGTTGTTAATGTTTGGTGATGTATATTATAAATTGTATTCGTAGAAATATTACTTTGAGAATAAAAGAGTTGTTAATGTTTGGTGATTGTTTTTTTTCTCGTTAAAATGTCCAGAGCACATAAAGAGTTGGTAATGGTGGATTTGGTAGGGACCAAACGGGGAAGAAGAAAGATATGAGAAGTTATGGCTTTTACCCTACTTATTGGATCGGTCAACTGGGTTGAATAAGTGTCTTACGTGGACAAGCAATATCACAGTTGGAAAAAAATATTAAAAAAATTAAAAAATATGACGTGTATAATCAGCCGGTCATATTGGTGATATTGTCACATAACTAGCAAGTACGTTGGTGTAGTCGGAACGAAAATTAGTTCGTTGGTCATGTCGAGACATTTTGGAAAGTTCGTGGGTATTTTTCGACTTTTATCCTATTTGGAAGGGGACAATAATATTGGGACAACCCAAATTGAAAAGAGAGACTATTAATTTAGGACGGAGGGAGTATAAAGAATTCTAATTATGTTTGATCCTATAATGTTTCGAGTCATAGAGAGTTTAAAGAGATGAGCTCCATGATGCGATAGATCTTGCCGTTGAGAGAACAATACGTGACTCATTCTATAAAGAGACTTTAAAAGAAAAAAATACAAGAAAATTATCGATTTGAATAAGGAACCATGTCATGAAGGACTCAAACATAGAAGAAATTAAGGGTGTGTTTAGTTGGGAAAAAATATCATATTTTTAAGGAAATTTTTCATTTAAGAGTGGAAAAACTAAAAACTTGTTTAGCTGTACTTTTTTTCAATATTTTTCAAAAAACGAAAAATTCTCATTTTCTAAATTTATATGGAAAAATAGAAAACCACAATTTACTATTCTCCATTTCTTTTTTTCCCTAACAAAATAAAACGTAAATATAACTCAAACCAAATAAAACATGAGTACCAATATTCTAACCCATCTAGAGGTGGCAAATGGGTCGATTTGGGTCATGGGTCAAACATGTCAGTTTTAAAAATGGGTCTAACGGATCATGGGTTAAATGGTTTGGGTCAGGTCGACCCACTAAATTATGGTGTTTCATACATTTTTGAACGTTTTATACGTTCTGTCGGTCTTTACGCTTTCGTCGGTTTTTCTGTTTTTTACGTTTTCGTCCGATTTCTTACGTTTTCTTTTGTTTTTTTTACGTTTTCATCCGTTTTTGTCCGATTTCTTACGTTTTCGTCCGATTTCTTACGTTTTCGTCTGTTTTTTACGTTTTCGTCCGATTTCTTAAGTTTCCGTCCGTTTTTCTATGTTTTCGCCCGTTTTTTTACGTTTCCGTCAGATTTCTTACGTTTTCGTCCGATTTTTTGTGTTTTCGTCCGATTTCTTACGTTTTCGTCTTTTTTTCCGTTTTCGTCCGATTTCTTATGTTTTTGTCTGTTTTTTTACGTTTTCGTCCCATTTCTTAAGTTTTCGTCCGTTTTTTTACGTTTTCGCCCGTTTTCTTACGTTTTTGTCAGATTTCTTACGTTTTCGTCTGTTTTTTTACGTTTTCATCTGATTTTTTACGTTTTCGTCAGATTTCTTACGTTTTCGACTGCTTTTTTACGTTTTCGTCTGATTTCTTACGTTTTTGTCTGTTTTTTACGTTTTCGTCTGTTTTTTTACGTTTTCGTCCGATTTCTTACGTTTTCGTCCATTTTTTTGTTTTCGTTTTATTTCTTAAGTTTCCGTCCGTTTTTTTACGTTTTCGCCCGGTTTCGTCAGATTTCTTACGTTTTCGTCTGTTTTTTACGTTATCGTCCGATTTCTTACGTTTTCGTCCGAGTTCTTAAGTTTTCGTCAGATTTCTTACGTTTTCGTTTGTTTTTTTACGTTTTCGTTCGATTTCTTACGTTTTCGTCCGATTTCTTACTTTTTCATCTGGTTTTTTACATTTTCAACCGATTTCTTACGTTTTCATTTTCTTCCGTTTTGGATGTTTTCTTTTGTTTTTTTGACCCCTTTCTTCGTTTTTACGTTTTATACGTATTTATTCGTTTTAAAAAAACAGATAAAACGTGTAAAAGACAAACGAAAATGGACGGAAACGTAAGAAAACAAACGAAAACGTAAGAAATCAGACGAAAACGTAAAACATCGAACGAAAACGTAAGAAATCTGACGAAAACATAAAAACCGAACGGAAACGTAAAAAAAGGGGGAAACGTAAAAAATGGACAAAAACATAAGAAACAGGACGAAAACGTAAAAAACAGACAAAAACGTAAAAAACAGACGAAAACGTAAGAAATTGAACGAAAACGTAAGAAATTGAACGAAAACGTAAAAAAGGATGAAAACGTAAGTAATCAGACGAAAATGTAAAAAAAGGGCGAAAACGTAAGAAATATAATGAAAACGTACAAAAACGGACGAAAACGTAATAAACAGACGAAATCGTAAAAAATCGGACGAACACGTAAAAAAAAGACGAAAACGTAAGAAATGGGAAAAAACGTAAAAACAGACGAAAACGTAAAAAAGACGAAAACATAAAAAACAGACGAAAACGTAAGAAATCGAACGAAAACGTAAGAAATTTGACGAAAACGTAATGTTAATTGAGATTTATATATGTTCGGTAATGTTAATTTTGAGGATATTGCAAATTAAATATATGCTTATGATTGTAGTTAGTTTTTATTAATTTCAGTTGTATTTCATTTTTTATTATTTTTATAATCGTATACAAAGAGCTAATATGAAAAAAATATTAAATATGAAAAGAAAAATGAGTGAAAATAAATCCTCATTTTTTAAAAAGAAAAATACAACTCTTATCTAAACAGGTTTTCAAAATTCTCAACTCTTTTCTAGAGAAGAAAAACCATCTCCTTCTCTAGGAATTTAGAAATAGAAAAATATAAAAAAATTTCCACAACTAAACACCACCTAAGAATTTTGGTTATATACTTTATTAAAAGGCAGAGTTGTTGGGTTAAAAACGCATTTTATGCACCCGATCCGAACAATTAAAACCCGGAGGCTGTAAAAAGGCAGGATTGTTGTGTTAAAAATGCATTTAATGCACCCAATCCGAACAATTAAAACCCGGAAGCTGTATATTAAAGAATTAGTAAGATTCGTGAGATACGTGTCTCCATCTCTCACCATCTTATTTTTTTGATACATCTTTTCTCTTTCTCTTTTCCTTATCTACCATAATACTATTCCACTCTCTCTTGCCACCGTTTTTGTTTCTCTCTCTGAAACAAAAAGCGTTTGTCGCCCGTTTTTCTTACTTTTTTTGTTCAGATTTCTTACTTTTTCCGTCTGTTTTTTTTTTTTTTTTTTTTTTTTATTTATACGTTTTCATCTGATTTTTTACGTTTTCGTCAGATTTCTTACGTTTCTTATGTTTTTTTTTTTTTTTATACGTTTTCTCCGTTTATTTGTCCGATTTTCTTACTTTTCGTCCGATTTCTTACGTTTTCGTCTGTTTTTTTACGTTTTTCGTCACGATTCTAAAGTTTCCGTACGTTTTCTATGTATTATCTCGCGCCCTTATTTTACGTTTCCGTCAAGATTTTCATTAACGTTTCGTCCGATTTTTTGTGTTTTCGTCCGATTTCTTACGTTTTCGTCTTTTTTTTTTTTTTTTTTCCGTTTCGTCCGATTTCTTATGTTTTTTGTCTGTTTTTTTTATACGTTCGTCCCATTTCTTAAGATTTTCGTCCGTTTTTTAACGTTTTTCGAGCGCCATTTCTTAACGTTATTGCAGATTCTTACGTTTTCGTCTGTTTTTTTTTTACGTTTCATCTGATTTTTTACGTTTTCGTCAGATTTCTTTACGTTTTTCTTTTGTTTTTTTTTAACGTTTTCATCCTTTTTGTCCGAGATCTTCTTACGTTTTCGTCCGATTTCTTACCTTTTTGTTTGTTTTTTTTACGTTTTTCGTCCGATTTCCTTAAGTTTTCCTTCGTTTTTTCTATGTTTACCGCCCTGTTTTTTTTACGTTCCGTCAGATTTCTTACGTTTACGTCCAATTTTTTGTGTTGTCGTACCGATTTCTTACGTTTTCGTCTTTTTTTCCGATTTCCGTTCCGATTTCTATGTTTTGTCTGTTGTTTTAACGTTTTCCCGTCCCATTTCTTTAAGTTTTCGTCCGTGTTTTTTTACGTTTTCGCAGCCGTTTTTTCTTACCGTTTTTTTGTCAGATTTTCTTACGTTTTCCGTCTGTTTTATTTACGTTTTCACATCTGATTTTTACGTTTTCGTCTGAATTTCTTTTTTTACCGTTTTCTTTTTGTTTTTTTTACGTTTTTCATTCACGTTTTTGTCCGATTTCTTACGTTTTCGTCCGATTTCTTACGTTTTCGTCTGTTTTTTACGTTTTCGTCCGATTTCTTAAGTTTCCCGTCCGTTTTTTACGTTTTCGCCCGTTTTCTTACGTTTCCCGTCAGATTTCTTACAGTTTTCGTCGATTTTTTGTGTTTTGCGTCCGATTCTTACTTTTGCGTCTTTTTTCCGTTTTCGTCCGAATTCTTATATTTTTGCTTTTTTTTACTTTCGGTCCCTTTCTTAAGTTTTCGTCCGTTTTTATTACGTTTTCCTTCTTCCCGCCCGTTTATCTTACGTTTTTTGTCAGATTTCTTACGTTTTCCTCTGTTTTTTTACGTTTTCGTCTGATTTTTACGTTTTCGTCAGATTTCTTACGTTTTCATTTGTTTTTTTTACGTTTTATCCGTTTGTGTTCCCGATTTCTTACGTTTCCGTCCCGATATCTTACTTTTCGTCTGTTTTTTTACGTTTTCCGATCCGAGTTCTTAAGTTTCCGTCCACGTTTTTTCTATGTATTATCTGCAACCGTTTTTTTACTTATCCGTCAGATTTCTTACTTTTTACGTTCCGAATTTTTGTGTTTCCCGTCCGATTTCTTTACGTTTTTTCTTCGTCTTTTTTCTCCGTTTCCCGTCCCATTTCTTATATGTTTTCGTCTGTTTTTTTACGTTTTCGTCCGATTTCTTAAGTTTTCGTCCGTTTTTTTACGTTTTCGCCCGTTTTCTTACGTTTTCGTCAGATTTCTTACGTTTTCGTCAGTTTTTTTTTTTACGTTTTCGCGATTTTTTACGTTTTCGTCAGATTTCTTTTCTTACGTTTCTTGTTTTTTTTTTATACGTTTTCGATCCGTTTTTGTCCGTTTTTTACGTTTTCGTCCGATTTCTTACGTTTTTGTCTGTTTTTTACGTTTTCGTCCGATTTCTTAAGTTTCCGTCCGTTTTTTTTTACGTTTTCGTCCGTTTTTTTACGTTTCCGTCAGATTTCTTACGTTTTGCGTCCGAATTTTTTGTGTTTTCCGTCCGATTGTCTTACGTTTTCGTCTTTTTTTTACGTTTTCGTCCGATTTCTTACGTTTTTGTCTGTTTTTTTACGTTTTCCGTCCCCATTTCTTAATTTTCGCCGTTTTTTACGTTTCGCCCTTTTTCTTACGTTTTTGTCCAATTTCCCTTACGTTTTCCGTCTGTTTTTTTTTTACGTTTTTCATCTGTTTTTTTACGTTTTCGTCAGATTTCTTACGTTTCTTTTGTTTTTTTTTTTTACGTTTCATCCGTTTTGTCCGATTTCTTACGTTTTCGTCCGATTTCTTACGTTTCGTCTGTTTTTTACCTTTTCGTCCGATTTCTTACGTTTCCGTCCGTTTTTTCTATATGTTTTCCGCAAAACCGTTTTTTTTAACGTTTCCGTAGAGATTTCTTACGTTTTCGTCCGAATTTTTTGTGTTTCGACCGATTTCTTAACGTTTTCGTCTTTTTTTTTTTTTTATCCGTTTTCGTCCGATTTCTTACGTTTTTGTCTGTTTTTTTACGTTTTCGTCTGATTTCTTACGTTTCCGTCAGTGTTTTTACGTTTTCGTCTGTTTTCTACCAATTAATCTCACGACGTCAATGAAGTCATAAGGTGGTTAAGGTTAGGTATAAGTCCTATGATCCAACCAGAACCGGAGGGATCTACCCAAGGACAATCCATAGTTAGAAATAGCAGTCCTTAGGTATGATTGGAGAAGAATGAGTATAAGGGAATAATGCCGACTAAGATTGAGCTAACACTGGAACAATCACAACAAGGTGTTAGTAATGACGTCTTGGTAAGCATTGAAGGGGTTGAAGAATGAAAAAGAAATGTATGGATAAATGGTGAAAACAAATCAGCCATCCACATAACTTAGAAAGAAACCAGGTCAATACATAATCTATCAAAATCACAAAGATGATTGTTGATATTGAAGAAAGACGTCATGGACCCAGTGATGCAATGCACAACCCTTCCCAGCCATTTGAGTTTCTCTCAAAAGAAACTTGTCTCATTTGTCACGGAGATACACACGTTATCTATTGACATCTCACTCCGAGATTGTTGATATTGAATAGGTGGCAGTCTGCTCCAGCCTCCGATTACTAAAACCAAAAGTGCACAAATCGAGTCTAGAGCCCAGAAGAGATCAAATTATAAATCTCATTAGGACACAATGTCAAAATACACTTGTTGAACACCATAAAGTTCACAAGTTGTAACAAAGAGTCCTACGCATTATCCTTGAGATCTTGCCAGAACATCCGAGTGATACTTAAGTATTCACAGTGAAGATGGAAATCCTGCTTGAGCCAACATCAAACAAGCTCTTGGTAGGTGACTTGCAAGATTCTACATGAATCGAGCTTGTGATAACTGGATATCAATTTTGGTCCAGTAAATGAATTGACGACTTAATCAGAAAGATAGTAACTATCTGATTCACTCTTACCGTGTTGTCTGCTTTGAGATGCTCCGGTAACGAGAACGGCTATTACAGCTGTGAAACCCTGTCAAGAAGATTCTTATGAATTCTATCTGATCACGGACAGTATTTATACTGATTAACGGGGAACCGTGGTTATTGCAACCATATTCGACGAAGTGACAAAGACACTTTCGTTCATATCTGTTGTTTATTACTAACCTTTTAAAAGCAGATTCAAACGTCGGTGTTGCAATCATGTACCAACGAAGTTGGATTCATTACCACATACTCATACTCAAGCTTTCAAAGTCAATCATTCAGCATCAAGATTGTTGATACTAAACTTCCTCAAAGATCTTCAAAGTCAAATCAAGAACCGTATTTTGGGGAGATTGTTAGCCTTATGATAATATAATTCAAACAAGAATGCAACAAGTATGAGTATGTCGGTCAAAAGCACAAGTTGATCAAGAAAGTCAAATCAAGATGATTCAAGTCAAGGAGATGATGCAAGATAAAGATCTCAAGAACTCAAAGTCAAAAGATAAAGGCTCAAGATCAAGATCACAAAGCATGAATGAACAAAGCCATTATAAACAAGAAAAGACAAAGACAAGACCAAAGAAGGCAAAGCTTAAACGCCATATCTTCAACATCAGGGGAGACAATGATAAAACAAGGAAACCTCCTACAAGAATGTTATCGGTCGTACAAGAATGTCAACATAAAAGATCAAGTCCTTCACATCCTTAAAAGAAGAACTTAAAGAAGATCTCAAAAATAGAGGAGTTTAAAGAAAAACACCTCAACATTGGGGGAGATTGTTAGCCTTAATTTTATATAAGTCAAACAAGAATGTTACTGGTCTTATTAGTCGTAATTAGTCTTGTTAAGTAATAGGCTAGTCGAGTTAAATGGGCTTGGATTGTAATCTAATATTGTTGGTGTTTCGGGCTCAAAGCCCAAGATAAACCAAGCCTGGCCCATTAGTATAAGCCTATACGCCTACATGTAGGCTAGGGGTATAAATAGGACCCTCTCCACACAGGGAGAGGGTGTTGGTTGCATTTGCTCTCATTTGTAATCCTACACTTCTTTCTCTAATCTAATCTTTCTCTCTTGTTTCTCTCTTTACTTTCTCTCTCTAATTTTCTAGCTTTTTGCTTATTGGCATGGCTTATTGGTGTGATATGGGTTAAGTATTTGGGATAACAGGAGGGAAAGAGAAGGAGATTAAAAAAGGTATGAGGCACAGGGATTCATGTTCGTTGTGTGGAGGTACTAATCATAACAAAAGGACGTGCACGGGTATATTTAAGGATCAAGATGAAGTCGCCGTGGCCCAGGATGAAGTTGTTCAAGAAATAGTAGATTTGGTTAAAAACGAAGAAGAATTGATTTAAGAAGAAGAATAGTAGTTTCAATAAAAAGAAGGTTTTGGTTTAATCATGAAATCAGCAGACTCTTTATTTTTGTGTCTTTTGATTATGAATAAGTGTTTATCATATATGATATCCTAGGTATATCATATGTGATTTTACATTAGGTTACTTTCTATTTGAGTTATCATATATGATATTGTTAAAAAGTACTCTTTTGATTATGAATAAGTGTTGGATCTTTATTTGTTACATAATTTTACCTTTTATATATCATATATGATATAATGGTTCATCACAATCGATTTTACATTATTTCTCTTTTGTTTTGACTAATCACATTTGATTTTTGTATTTTACAAGTTTGAATCATACCATCTAACATTAAGTTCAACGTTTTTTATCTACCATCATTTTTGTGTTGAAACAATCTACAATATTTTTTCCTACTGCAAAATCCATAAAAAAACACACGAGTGATGATATCTGAATCACACCATTGGGCTATGAAGACCACATCATCAGCATAAAAGAGATGTAGTAGCATTACATAGTTAAAGATTGATCAACGGATCCCCAAAATGTGGTACACACTACGGTACCACCAGTACACACTACAAGTACTTAAAAATGAAAACTAGTAAATATTGTCTACATTCAAAGGTAACTGCATTAGATGGCACTGCCAACTCTTTTACGAATCGTGAGTTTTTTTCTTTTTTACGACTGCATCCCTTATGAGATTTTGCTTCGCCTGTTTGTCTGTGTGCTTCTTTGCAAACGCATGTGCCTCGTCGCTCATCTTCTCTATGTGGATGTTTATGTCATGTGTCAGGATCTTTGTTGCAAACCTCAGTCTCATCTTGTGTATTTCCATTTCTTGTCCATTTCTTGTGTAAAATGCATTGAAAACAGCTTTCTCTACACAAATAAAAAGATTTGATTTTAGTGTTAAGCACATTATCATATATGATATATTATAGTGTTACAGAAGTTGACATTCAAGTAGATTATCATATATGATATTATACACACAACTAACTTTTAATTACTCACCAGAAGATGACAGACTTGCTTGTATTTTAGTTTCAAGCACATTATCATATATGATATATTATAGTGTTAAAGAAGTTGACTTTCAAGCAGATTATCATATATGATATTATACACAAAACTAACTTTTTACTACTCACCAGGAGATCACAAACTACTTGTATTTTATTTTCAAGCACATTATCATATATGATATAGTATAAATGCTTACAACCTAGCTTATATCATATATGATATAGTAAGTTTTTACATTTTTTTCAAGCAACTTATCATATATGATTTTTCACTAACAGGTCATATTATATATGTTCAGCGTAGATTAAGCCATAAAACCTGATAATTCATAAAAATAAGCTAATAAGTTAGCTTATAATTCAGCATAATAAATTCAGATGATGATAATTCATAAGCTTATTTACATCAATCACCTAATAAGTTAGCTTATCATTCAACACGATAAATTCACATAATTCGTCAAATAAGCTGAATTTATCAGATGATGATAAATTCATATGCTTAATCACATCAAATAAGCTAAAAAAAGGATAAATTTATAAGCTAAAAAAAGCGATCATCTTATTCACATCAAAACTAAATTCGTAGATAAATTCACATCAAATAAGCTAAAAAATGATAAGCTGAATTATAAGCTTATTCACATCAAATAAGCTAAAAAAGACGGGGTGCGAGTGATTGGAGGTGTGGTTAGTGTGGGACGTGAAATGACCACAATACCCTTCCACTTTTTTTATTAATTTTCTTTCATAAAAATAAGCTAATAAGTTAGCTTATAATTCAGCATAATAAATTCAAATGATGATAATTCATAAGCTTATTTACATCAAGCACCTAATAAGTTAGCTTATCATTCAACACGATAAATTCTAGAGGTGGCAAATGGTTCGGTTCGGGTCGGTTTGGGTCATGGGTCAAATGGGTTTTGGGTCGAACGGTTCATGGGTCAAATGGGTCATGCTTTAAGCATGGGTCGAACGGGTCGGGTCGACCCACTAAATTATGGTGTTTTCATACATTTTTGAACGTTTTATACGTTTCGTCAGTTTTTTTGCATTTTCGTCGATTTTTTCCCTTTTTTATGTTTTCGTCCGATTTCTTACGTTTTCGTCTGTTTTTACGTTTTCGTTCGTTTTTTATGTTTTTGTCCGATTTCTTACGTTTTCGTCCAATTTCTTAATTTTTTTACGTTTTCGTCCGATTTCTTAAGTTTTCGTCCGTTTTTTACGTTTTCGCCCGTTTTCTTACGTTTTCGTCAGATTTCTTACGTTTTCGTCTGTTTTTTTACGTTTTCGTCCGATTTCTTACGTTTTCGTCCGATTTCTTACGTTTTCGTCCGTTTTTACGTTTTCGTCCGATTTCTTACGTTTTCGTCCGTTTCCGTTCGTTTTTTTACGTTTTCGCCCGTTTTTTTACGTTTTCGTCAGATTTCTTACGTTTTCGTCTGTTTTTTTACGTTTTCGTCTGTTTTTACGTTTTCGTCAGATTTCTTACGTTTTCGTCCGATTTCTTACGTTTTCGTCCATTTTTTACGTTTTCGTCAGATTTCTTACGTTTTCGTCCGGTTTCTTACGTTTTCGTCCTTTTTTAACGTTTTCCTCCTTTTTTACGTTTCCGTCCTATTTTTTAAGTTTCCGTCTGATTTCTTAAGTTTCCGTCCGTTTTTTTACGTTTTCGCCCGTTTTCTTACGTTTTCGTCAGATTTCTTACGTTTTCGTCTGTTTTTTACGTTTTCGGCCGATTTCTTACGTTTTCGTCCGATTTCTTACGTTTTCGTCCGATTTTTTACGTTTTCGTCTGTTTTTTTACGTTTTCGTCCGATTTCTTACGTTTTCGTTTGTTTTTTATGTTTTTGTCCGATTTCTTACGTTTCCGTTTGGTTTTTTTACGTTTTCGCCCGTTTTTAACGTTTTCGTCAGATTTCTTACGTTTCCGTTTTCTTCCGTTTTGGACGTTTTCTTTTGTTTTTTTGACCACTTTCTTCGTTTTCTTACGTTTTATACGTCTTTATTCGTTTTCAAAGACGGACAAAAATGGTTGGAAATGTAAGAAAACAGACTAGAACGATTGAAAACGGACGTAAATGTAAACAAACGGACGAAAACGTAAGAAATTCGACAAAAACGTAAAAACAGACGAAAACGTAAAACATCAAACGAAAACGTAAGAAATATGACGAAAACCTAAAAAAGGACGGAAACGTAAAAAACGGAGAAAAGTGTAAAAAACGGACAAAAACGTAAGAAATCCAACGAAAAATCAGAAATCTGATGAAGACGTAAAATCCGGACGAAAACGGAGGAAAACGTAAAAAACAGACGAAGACGTAAAAAAACAGACGAAAACGTAATAAAACGAAAAAAAGCGTAGGAAATAGGGCGAAAACGTAAAAAACAGAAGAAAACGTAAGAAATCGAACGAAAACGTAAAAAACGGGACGAAATCGGACGTAAACGTAAGAAATCGGACGAAAATGTTAAGCAAATCGAAGGACAGTACGAAACATTAAGAAATCATTCGAAAAACGTAAGAAATCGGGTAGAAAAACGTAAGCGAAATCCGGATGAAGTTGAACGAAAAAAAAAAAAACAAAAAAAAAACAAGTAAAAATAGACGAAAACGTAAGAAATCGGACGAAAACTTAAGAAATCGGGTGAAAACGTAAGAAATTAGACGAAAACGTAAAAAACAGACGAAAACGTAAGAAATCGGACAAAAACGTAAAAAATAGATGAATACGTAAAAAACAGACAAAAAAATCGGACGAAAACGTAAAAAATCGGACGAAAACGTAATTAAACTGACGAAGACGTAAGAAAACAGACGAAAACGTAAGAAATCGGACGAAAACGTAAAAGAAGAGACGAAAAAGTAAAAAAACGGGCGGCAACGTAAAAAAAAGACAAAAATGTAAGAAATCGGACGAAAACGTAAAAAAACAGTCAAAAACGTAAGTAATCGGACGAAAACGTAAAAAACAAGCGAAAACGTAAAAAATATGACGTAAACGTAAAAAAACGGACGAAAACGAAAAAAACGGATGAAATCGGACAGAAACGTAAAAAACAGACGAAAACGTAAAAAACGGACGAAAACGTAAGAAATTTGACAAAAGCGTAAAAACAGACGAAAACGTTCAAAAAAAGTTATGATTATGGTATATCAGTTTTTAATAAGTTAACTAATTAGGATAAAGTTTAACTAGGTCGACCCATTCCTATGACTCATTGGACCCATTTATTTAATTTGAAAGTATGTTTAAAAGCCCATTGGACCCAAACTTCATTTAACTTAAAGATCTAAATGACCCAAATATTTTTTAAAAATGACCCAGTTAAACTTATTCTTTTATGTTTGGGTCAAGATTGCCACCTCTAATAAATTCACATAATTCGTCAAATAAGCTGAATTTATCAGATGATGATAAATTCATATGCTTAATCACATCAAATAAGCTAAAAAGGATAAATTTATAAGCTAAAAAAAGCGATTATCTTATTCACATCAAAACTAAATTCGTAGATAAATTCACCAACAAAATAAGCTAAAAAAGATAATTGAATTATTTAACTATAATTCACATCAAATAAGCGCTAACAAATCGATAAACAATACAAACCAGCATCCGTAATGAACTTTACCGAGGTCAATGAACTGAAGAAGATGATAATAGCGATTTAACGAAGGAGATGATCGATTATTGAGATAGTTTCCGTGACTGATAGATTCCAGATCCGAATTGTTTTGCGTGTGTACTGAGTTTTTTGTGAGTGATAGGTTAAGAGAGATAGGTGGGAATATCACTCTAAAAAAAGGACACAGTGTGAGTGATTGGATTGTGGTTTGGAGATGTGTACGTTGAAATGACCAGAATACCCCTTCGCTTTTTTTATTAATTTTCTTTTTTTGTTTAATACGTGAGTTTTAATCTCAGCCATAGATGGGTTTTAGATGGATGGCTGAGATGTGTCCCCTAGTATCCAAGAAAAAGATGGTTTCTAATATAACCTCCCTTAATGGTTTAAAGTGTAAACATGTTCAAACATCGCACTTTTGGAAGACGATGGTGTGTGTTTGACACACAACTTTTGAGAGCATTTTTAAGCATTTAGTATTTAGCATTATTATTATAAAGCTCGTTTGAAAGAAAGCATTTTATAAAAACGTTAATTTCTCAATGCTCTTTTAATAAGCATTTATCGTTATGCCATTTTACACATTAAAATTACATTTACAACTATTCTACCAAACATTTTTATATATTAAACTGCTAATGCTAACCGCTTACTGCTAACTGCTACTGCTAACTGCTACCGCTAATTTCAACAAACACACCCTTGTGTTTACGCTAACATTGACTTACATTTTTCCTGCCATCTCAGTTTCTTTCTCTCTAACGTCCTATATGCGACTTTTTATATACAATAAGGCGACCAACATATTTTATTATTATTTTTCAATCTTTTAACAACAATATTAAAATTCATCAATAATAAAAAAGCCATTACATAAAATAAAATTCAACTACAGAAACGTACGAAATACAAATTATAATACAAAATTTAAAAACAATACGAAAACTAAAACATAATATGAAATCAATGGTAGAGATTAAAAATGTATAAAATATGAAAGAGTTGATGAAAATGTATAAAATGTATATAAATTGAGTATAAATGTGGACTGGTTTTCGCATACTAATGCATCCCTTAAAAGGGTGGTTATCCAGAGATTAGTATATGCTCTCTCCTAGAGGCACCTTCTCACGAAGCTCCTCCCATACCTGCCAATGATGATAACATCCGTAAAGAAACTGATGTAAATTTCTATCTAGAAACATTCATTAATAATCCTTAAACGATTTGTCAAACTTCTCATGACGATGAGGAAATTGAAATATCTTTGTTACCATCATTAACTATGACAACTGAACCATGTCTTGTGGGTCCTACTGAATCTTTAAAACCGACCTTTGAACCAAGATCATTTCTAAGCATGTAATTCCCTTCTTTCAACGAGGCGACGTTTGATGGGTACAAAAGTCCCCTAGCGCCATCACTTGAGGTAATCATGTTCTAGTTTATGTCACGTGAAGTCTTAAACTACATGTGGCAAAATGGGCAGGTTGGGTAACAGTTTAAAACGATATACGGGTCAGGTCAGTTGGGTTTACACGAAACACCCTTTTCTAATTTTTTTAAATTCTCTAAAAATAAATAGTGCCTTAAAAATAATTTATACTTTTGAATAACACGAGTTTGTAGTTTTATGCATTGTAAATAATTTATTTGACCCGTTGATGATTGTTTTCGATTAATTTTGACATTTTAATCTAACATAACACGGCTTTCATTTGAAAACAGGAAAATATAGAAAACAAAGGACAGTCTGTTTATTCTCTGACAGAAATTGATCTCGAGCAAGACAATGGAATCACACCCAAAATTCCATATTCATCCTTGGATCTCAATAACAGTAAGTTCTATGAAACATCACCACAAACATCAATTTCTGGATGTGAAGATTCACTAGAACATTAATAGTAATAAGCAAATGAATGAAGAATTCAATTTTATGGAGATAAGACATGAACCAAGGTCGCCATTAAAAGAGCATGTGGAGATTCCTAACGAGGACGATAATGGTAACGGCTATGCTTATAATCTTACATTTTCTTCTCACTTTTCCGAAATGCAAGCAAATGGGTCAACTGGTTCCGGCGAGTCCTCAGGCTTGGAATCAGATGTGCAGCATCCTACCAAAAAGATGTGAACGACATAACCACCTCTTAAAGACGAGTCTCCGTTTAGCTGAATATAGTGTTAATAGCTTTTTGTTGGAAGATATGTAGCAGTTAGAATGCACTTACCCCCACACATATACTGTCGGTTAATGATATTTTGCGTTTTGGTGTTTGTTTTAGATCGGGTCAGTTATGGGGGATATGATTAATAATACTAGTGTTTAATCCTTTGAACTACTCTACTTGTTATAGCTTGGTAGCATCGAAAATATTTCCATTTTCTAAAGTAAGCGGAAATCTACCCTCTAGGCGCAACTCAGAATTCCTCGTAGAGAAGATTAAGCGCGGTATACAGTGTTTTGTATACTTGTATGTCTACAAACAGAGTGCATAGTAATAATGTGTAGAAATGAAAAAGGATCTTACGAATAAAATTAGTAGTGATTGTTTAGAGATACGCGATATCATCATAACTCTGGGTGTAATGTTCAGATCCGCTGACGAATCGTCGATTTGGTGAGCCGTGCATAAATCAGTTTAACTATACAATTTACCACAATATTCAACTCCATTGTCTAACTGCATTCCTTTTATATGCAAATTAGTTGTGTCTAAATAAGCTTTTCATATGGGGATTACTTTTATGAACCTCCCCTCCCACATGGAGTAAAGAGAAAAAAAATCGCTTGCTTAAATATTATGGTGAATACGGTTTGAATAAATTGAGATTAGTATTATGTTGTTGGTTTTACATTCTGGATGCTGTTTATGAAAAAAAGGAAGTTGTTTACCATCAGTTCATATGTCATCTAATTGTTTTTGTAGTCTATATGTAATATTAACATACTGAACATCCCAATGACTACAATAGATAATACTTGTAGATATTTGAACTAAGAAACTACAATTTTAGTTATTTAAAACGTTATAATTTTAGTTATTTATAACGTTATAATAGTTTTAAGAATAATACTTTTATGCAAGGCTGTCAAGATCGCGATCCCACCTGGGATCGTTTTTGTCTTTGCAAGATCGAGATCGTAAGATCGGATCGAGATCATAAGATCCTACCAATTTATCATGTTCTGTAAGCAACGGATAAACGAGTCAAACTATTTTTATTTTTATTCATCATCAAATATAAATTTATATAATATCCTCTTGAAAATGTCAAAGTTCAAATTTAAAATATCAAATTAAAAGTAAAACAAAAAAAAATCAAGTTTCAATCGTCACATTCACGATTTAGCGGAATAAAATTACATAACATGCGTAATAAACGTCTCAAAACAAAGTACTTTACTAGTATCACTACAATTAAGATTAAGCTATCTGAATTAAAACTTAAAGGTTAATAGTTAAAAGTTAAAACTATGAAAAGGTAAAAGAAAAAACAACAATTACATGTAAGAAATTTTTTGCTTAAGATAACTAGAACATGAGAAGAAGAACCCTAATTTGTTTCATGTAATTTCAATTTGAGGAAAGTAGATAATTAGGTTTATTGATTAGAAAATCTAGGAATGAAACATCAATACTTGTTACTGAGATCAGCGGACTCGTATTGTTCTTTTTTGGGCCTAAAAAAAGTGATGGGCTAGTAAGTATGTAAGTCAATAAGTTAGTAACTTGGTAATTTGGTAAACTCGTATCGACACGCGATCATACGATCTTACGCGCGAGTTTACGATCCTACTTGCGATCCTACCACTGATGCGATCCTACACCGATCCTACACGATTTTATCAGGTGGACACGTAAGATCGTACGATCGTAAACTCGCGAGTTTGACAGCCTTGCTTTTATGTAACAAAATAACCTTGTTTGACTTTGGCATCAAATGTTTAATATCTACAAAATAAATAAAAACTGGTTAAAAATAGACGCAATATAGATAAATTACTAGTGTTGGGCGCGGTTCAAAAAGCGGTCCGGATTGATAAAAACCGGACTTTGACTGAAAACCAATTTGGCCCAAAACACCAGATTAAGGATCGAGAGAAATGTTCAGGTCAGTCCGGTCCGGTCCGGTTCGTAAGTCTGACTTGATTCAATAAAGCATAATGGCCGGTTTAGCATAAGATTAAACTAGACCAGAACCAGACCGAAGACCAAGGAAAGGGGTATATGATGTTCATGGTTTATCTTAATACAAGTTGTTGACTAATTGATGGTTTAAAGTGTAAACACAATATTGGCACTTGTGAAAGATCAAGTATCCTTAGAAACCAAAGATCTATTTCCAAGAGACTCATCTACTCATAGTCAATGATAAACTCCGATTACACTGTCGCTAAATAATCAAACTTGAGTTTCGTATCCATTTTCTCTAGTTTGATAAGAAAATGAAATCGATAGTGATAAGAGGATAAATAAGATGTGATTCCCTCAACAAAAAGATCATGTCTCTCGAACATCTTCTTTTATAAGTTACTTAACTTGTTTTTAAGTTTACAATCCCACATGGGTAATGAGATAAAGTTTTGCTTATTTATATAACCCGGTAACTAGGGGTGTCAATCGGGTTATCGGGTCGGATTATCCTATAAGAAAGCGGGTCTATCGGGTTATCGGTTTACTTGTTAAGGGGGATAAAAATTTAGGCCAATAATCAAAACCTTGACTATCCTTGTTGCTTTCTTGTGTCAAAACTTCTTTCAACAATAGCTCATAAGGAAAACAAACTGTTAGAAATCAAGAAAAGACTCGGTCACTACCAAATATGTAATTCGTAGCTCGTAGATAAGATAAAATAGAACAAGTAAGCAAACCCGGCCCATCTATGGAAAGCCCATAGATGGCCGGACCTTGTGTTGTATAAATACCCTCTCCTTTCATGGAGAGGGTGTTGGTTTTCGCACATTTAATCTAATACTTCCTCTTTCTCTCACTAGAAAATCTTCCAACACTTTCTCTCTCTAGAATTCTTGTTAGTTCATCTTAGGTTATTGTGTTTAGATATTCTACAATTGGTATCAAAAGCCATGGGGTGATTAAATCGAGTTTGTGTGCGTTTTTTATAAAAAAAAATTGAAAAAAGTGTGTCCGTGCGTGTGTGGATCGAAAACAATAAAACAATAAATTTTTGATGTTAAACATGTTAAAGTTTGTGTTTTTATACTAGATCTAGCCTAAACATACTTAGTTTGGCAAAAGATTTCAAGGAAAAACGTTAAAATTATGTTTTTAAGGGTTTTTGTGTTTTTAAGTTTCATACATGCCATTTGACATCAAATAGCATAAAGTTGCCATTTGACATCAAATAGCACAATGTTGCCATTTGACACCAAATAGCATAAAGTTTCCATTTGACACCAAATAGTACATACATGCCATTTGACATCAAATAGCATAAAGTTTCCATTTGACACCAAATTGCAAAAGTTGTCATTTGATTCTCGGTTGACTTAGTCAATATTAGCATTTTGACCTAAGTTCACCACAAGTTTGACTTAGTCAACATTAGCATTTTGACCTAAGTTCATCAAAGTTTGACCTAGTCAATATTAGCATTTTGACCTTAGTTCTACCAAGTTTGACTTAGTCATTACCTGCCATTTGACCGAAGAACCAAACATCAGCAAGGACTTAATTTGAGACAAAAACATAATCAAGTACACTTCAATCAACACAACTTAACACAATTCTCATTAATCACTGAATCGATCTTAATCCTCTTTTCACATAACCAATTAAAAGATGACTATCTTAGCTGAATTTATGATTGTTGTTGGGGGTGAAAACCGTCCTCCTATGTTGGACAAGACTATGTATGACTCTTGGGAGAGTCGTATGGAACTTTACATAGAAGCTAAGGAGAACGACAAAATGATGCTTAACTCGGTCAAAAACGGTCCACTTATCTGGCCTACGGTTGATGAAGATGGTGTTACAAGGGTAAAGAGGTATGAAGAACTCTCTGTTACAGAAAAGCAACAAGCTGATTGTGATCTTAGGGCTGCTAACATTGTTCTTCAAGAACTTCCACCTGATGTGTACTCTCTTGTCAATCATCACCGAGTCGCCAAAGACATTTGGGACAGAGTTAAGCTACTCATGCAAGGAACATCGTTGTCGAAGCAAGAACGTGAGTGTAAGTTGTATGACGAGTTTGATAAGTTCACTTATATCAAGGGAGAAACATTACATTAGTATTACTTAAGGTTTGCTCAGCTAATTAATGACATGAACATCTACCAAATGATAATGAAACAAGTTCAAATGAATACCAAGTTTCTAAACAGACTTCCATCTGAATGGAGCAAATTCGCTACATATGTTAAGTTAGCAAGGGATTTGCACACTACTAATTATGATCAAATTCATGCATATCTTCAACAAGATGAGTTACATGCAAATGAAACTTGTATCATGCGTGAAAGATATCAGGACCCACTTGCATTGGTTGCTAACCATCATCCTTCATCACCTTACCCTCACAATCAAGTTCACTACAATACTCCTTAGCAGTCCCAACAACTTTCACAAATGACTTATCAATAGTACTCTCCTCCACTACTGTCAAATCCTTATGGAGTTACTCATCATCAACAGTTCCATAATCTAATCATTCCACAGTATCCAACTTAAGTCAATCAGTTACCACCACCAAATTCTCCACAGTTATACCTACCTCCATCAGTTGCACAACAACCACATGCTGAATTTTACCAATCTGAATCAAACCTTGTTACTCCGTCATTTCAACAAGGGGAAGATCCAATAGACTGCATTAACAAGGCAATGGTATTTTTATCCGATGTGCCATCACGTTTTCCTTCAACCAACAACCAACTCAGAACATCCTCTAATCCCAAAAATCAAGCAAATATTCAAGATGGTAGGTTTATGATTCAACAAGTTCAGGGGAGACAAGTTCAGAGTTATGTTGGCACTGGTACTCAAGGAAATGCTACAGGCTCAGGAAGAAATAATGCAGCTGGACAGGGAAAGGTCGTTAAATGTTATAATTGTCAAGGTGAAGGGCATATGACAAGACAGTTTACTAAGCCAAAAAGGAGAATGGATGCAACATGGTTTAAGGAGAAAGTATTGCTTGTTCAAACACAGGCCGAGGGTAAAGAATTGGATGAGGAGCAATTAGCATTCTTAGCAGACCCTAGACTTCCTAATGGACAAGCTGCTCAAACAACAATCCCACAGAATGCTGCCTTTCAGACTGAGGATCTTGATGCTTAAGACTCTGACTATGATGACATATCTTCAGCAAAAGCGGTTCTAATGGCAAATCTTTTAAGTTGCGATTCAGATGTTCTCTCTGAGGTACCATACACTGAAACTTATCAGAATAATTTGATCAATGGTGATGTGCAAGAGATGCAGTATTCTGAACAGCCGCCTATTGATGATTCTCTAGATAACGAGATAACTAGTGATAGTAATATCATTCCTTATTCTCAATATCTGCAAGAATCACAAGATGCGGGTATTCAAAATACTAATTCTTCTGCACCATAAGATTTATTGGTAATATCCCTGGTTGAATAAATGTCTAATCACGTAGCAGACTTAGATAAGGCAAATCAAGAAAATAAATTAGAAAATGAATCCTTAATCGCTGATCTTGCAAGATATAAGGAACGTGTCAAACAATTTCAAGAAAGACAAAATGTTGATTTGAGTAGTCATGAAAAATTCATTGAGTCACAAATGGATGACATGATTCGGGATAAAAATGAAAAGTTTGCAGCCTTTCAAAAGGATATTGATACACTTAAACAAAATCTTTCTAAACATGTCAAGGGAAAAGAATCTTTATCAACAAATTTCACTGTTTTCAAAACAGAATCCAAAGAAAAATAATCTAAATACATTGACAAGGAAATTGTTTTAGAAAAACAAAATAAACAATCGGGAAATATTATGTGTAAGTTGTATCAATCTACGCAGGCTATGCACATGCTAACGAAACCACAAGTTTTTTATGATAACACTCACAAACAAGCCCTTGGTTATCGAAATCCATTTTATCTTAAGAGAGCTCAACGGATTAACCCAACGTTATACGACAGTAGTGTTATTTCTAAACAACATGATGTGATTTATGTGGCTGATTCTGAAGAGACTTTGATATTAGCTGAAGAGAGTCGATCAAAAATGCTTGAAAAACAAAATAATCCAATTTCTAAAGAAAAGAAAATTAATATTTCTCCAATCAATTATACTGAATTGAATAACTTGGCTGAAGATTTTAGAAACCGTTTTGTTACACAACAAGAACTATCCGCATAACAAGCCTTCTGGTTATAGTACTCAAATTTGAATTCTGACAAACCTAGTACTTCATCTACACCTGTTAAAATTAAGGTTCCTAGTGAACTTCCAAAAGTAAGTTTGGTAAATTCAAGTCTTAAGAAAATTAAATACCATCTTGCTAGTTTTGACAAGGTGGTGAAAGTACGAACCACTCCTGATGCTATCATGGAAGGTTCATTGGGTTTTGAACATACAAAAGTTGTTATCTTAAATAAAATAATTCCATTTTTAAAGACCTTAAAGGAAATATTCAATAAGTTTAACACATGTCTTCTTAATGAAATAACTGAAGTGCAAATGGTTTTTAACCAAATGGAAGCAACTGTGGAACAATGTTCTTTAGACCAGAAATCTTTTGAAATTCAACAGATGCAGTTCATTATTGAAAATGATCGACTCTTGGAACAAATCGTATCTCAAGATATTGTGCATTTTGTGGTGAATTCTTCTGTTGTCATTTGTGATTCTGAGAAAAAGACTGATAATTCTGTTGGAATATGCAATAAGTGTCTAGAACTTAAAGCTGAGGTTGTCCAAAAAAATGATGCATATATTGAACTTTCAAAACAGTTTTCAAACATTGAACAACATTGCATTTATCTTGAAGTTGCCATGCAACTAAATCAAGAAATTTTTCAAAAAGACAAATCAAGTGCTAATCAAAATGCTCTTGAAATTCAAGAATATTTTGAACGAAATGATTTGCACGCTCAGCTTCACGCAAAGTACACTGTAATCAGCAAATTAAAGGAAACAATTCATTCTCTGAGAGATAATGTTAATCCTGCTAAAGTGAAAAAGGACATTGATGAGATTGAGACAATAAACATTGAATTGGAGCATTGTGTGGCAAAACTATTGTCTGAAAATGAGAATTTACACAAAGAACAAAAGCATTTAAAAACGCTTTACAAAGACCAGCTTGACTAAATTAAAAAGAAACGTGTTCGATCCAAAGAACATTGTGACTCTTTAATTGCTCAACTCAATGCAAAGTCTATTAAAAACTCGGATTTAAATGCTCAAATTCAAGAAAAGGTTTTTGCTAATGCAGCATTGGAAAATGAATTACGAAAACTTAAAGGAAAAGATGTGATTAATTTTGCAGTTTCAAAATCTAATGTCACCACTATTGCTCCATGGATGCTCAAGATTGATTTAGAACCTTTAGCTCCTAAACTATTGAAAAACAAGGATGCTCACATGGATTATATTAAGCACTCTAGGGATCATGCATACACTCTTTGGGAAATAGTCGAAAACGCTAGAGCTTTAAGCCCTCTAGATAGGAATTTAAACTCAACCTGTAAGTACGTTCAAAGAATTCAGGAAGTGTTAGTCCATGTTAAAGAGACATGCCCTTGTTTATCAAAACCTAGTGAGAAATTAGTCGCTGTTACACCACTGAACAAGGACAAGAAAGTTAGATTTGCTGACCCTCTCACATCTTCGAGCAATACTCAAAAACAAGTTCATTCTCTTAAAACACAAGATTTTAACCCATCTTCGTTGATTTCTACAGGAGCAATCAGTTCTACTAAGGCTAGCGGAAAAAATCCTACAGGCAATACAAAGAACAATAGGATCTCGCGAACCACAAGTAGTAATCTAAAGAATAAAGTAAAAGACCACCCTAGGAGCATTAAATCTAGTTTAAATAAGAAGAATCGTGTTTCTGAACCTATTTGTAATGCAAATGTTAAGCATTCTGTGTTAAATGTAAATTCTAAATCTGTTTGTGCTATATGTAATGAATGCTTGTTTGATGCAAATCATGATAAATGTGTTCTTGATTATGTTCATGATGTGAATGTATTGTGTAAATCTAAACCTGCTAAGCATAAAATAAGAATCAAATATGGAAACCTATGGGTAAAGTGTTCACTGAAATTGGTTATAAATGAAAACCTACAGGTCGGACTTTCACTATAGTCGAAAATAAGTGCCCTTTAACTAGGTTAACCTCCACTAAAGTAGTGCCCCTTAAGGAAACTACTATAAAATCAGTGTCTACACCAACTCCAACAATTAAGGTTTACAGTAGGAGACCCAAAACAACAAGAGCTATAGGTTCGAGTAGCAAATCTGAGATCACAGAATCCATGATTTCTAACACCTTGGAACCCACACAATCTAGGAGATCCACTGTTTCCAATGTTCCATCTTATTCTCTTAGCGATTAAAGGTTTTCCAAATTGTTCTGTGGTATTTGGACTCCGGATGCTCCAAGCATATGATCGAAAATCGCTCTCAGCTTGTCAACTTCGTCAGTAAATTTGTGGGTACCGTCAAATTAGGGAATGACCATATTGTAAAGATTATGGTTTATGGTGACTATCAGATAGGAAATGTTACAATCTCTCGGGTTTATTATGTGGAAGGATTAGGTCACAACTTATTTTTCGTATGACAGTTTTATGATTCAGATCTTGAGGTTGCTTTTCGCAAACAAACCTGCTACATTCGTGACTTGAAAGGTTGACCTACTCATAGGATCAAGAGGCTCAAACTTATACACATTGTCTTTGGAAGATATGATGTCCACCTCGCCCATTTATCTCTTGTCTAAAGCCTCAAAGACCAAATCTTGGTTATGACATCGAAGATTATCTCATTTAAACTTCGGTTATATCACGTCTCTAGCCAAACAAGGTCTGGTTCGAGGACTTCCAAAACTAAAGTATCAGAAGGATCATTTGTGCTCTGCCTATGCTCTAGGAAAAAGCAAGAAACATTCCCATAAACCCAAAGCTGAAGACTCTATCCAAGAAAAATCCTACTTGCTGCATATGGATCTGTGGGGACCAATGAGGATTCAGAGTATTAATGGGAGAAAATATATACTGGTTATTATTGATGACTATTCTCGGTTTGCATGGGTGAAATTTCTATGGTCAAAGGATGAAGTTCCAGAGTTAATGATAAAATTTCTAAGATGATTCAAGTCCGTCTCAATGCAACTGTTCGCAATATCATAACTGACAATGGCATTGAATTGGTCAATCAGACAGTACATGCTTATTATGAAGATGTCAGAATCTCACATCAAACATACGTTGCTCGCACTCTACAACAAAACAGCGTTGTCGAAAGACGAAACCGTACTTTAGTGGAAGTCGCCCGTACTATGTTAATATTCTCTAAAGCTTTATTATTTCTCTGGGCAGAAGTAGTTGCAACAACTTGCTATACCCAAAACCGATCATTAATCCGGAAACGTCACAACAAAACAACTTATGAACTTCTTCATGATAGGAAACATGACTTATCTTATCTTCATGTCTTTGGTGCTCTTTGTTATCCTACTAATAACAATGAAGATCTTGGTAAGTTAAAGCTTAAAGTTGATATAGGAATCTTTGTTGGTTATGCTTCGTCAAAAAAGGCCTACCGAATCTACAACAAGAGGACCCATGTTATTATTGAAACCATTCATGTTAATTTTGATGAGCTGACAGCAATGGCTTCTGAATAATTCAGTTCAGAACCTGGGCCTCAATTAATGACTCCTGGAACAATCAGTTCAGGACTTGTGCCAAATCCTCCTTCTCCAACACCGCCTATCCCACCAACAAAGGATGACTGGGAAACATTGTTTCAGCAAATGTTTGATGGGTACATGAATCCTCTACCTAGTGTTGATCTTCAAGTTCCTACAGTCATTGCTCTAGAACCTACTGTTTCAACTGGTATACCTTCCTCAACTACATTGATCAAGATGCACCATCTATAAGTACTTCACAAACAACTCCATAAACACCATCTCCAGTTATTCCTCTCGGTGTTGAAGAATCAGATCATGATATTGAAGTTGCACACATGGATAATAATCCCTATTTTGATATTATAATTCCAGAACCAAGTTTTGAAGAATTCTCTTCTCAGGTTATTAATCCAAATAATGTGCACTCACTAAATCAACCACCTGAACACATCAATAAATGGACCAAAGATCACCCGATTGATAATGTTATTGGTGATCCTTCTAGACCGGTCTCCACTCGACATCAACTATAAGATGAAGCCCTATTCTGTTATTTCGATGCTTTCCCTTCTTCTGTTGAACCAAAGAGTTATAAAGAAGCATTGACTGAATCTTCTAGATTGAAGTCATGCAAGAAGAACTCAATGAGTTTGAACATCTTGAAGTTTGGGAGTTGGTACCTCGTCCGGATCGTGTTATGATTATTACCTTGAAGTGGATATAAAGGTGAAATTAGACGAACTGGGAGGTGTGTTGAAAAATAAGGCTCGTTTGGTAGCAAGGGGTTATTGTCAGGAAGAAGGCATAGGCTTTGAGGAATATTTTGCTCCAATTGCACGACTCGAGGCTATCCGTATCTTCATTGTATTTGTCGCTCACATGAATATGGTTGTCTATCAAATGGATGTGAAGACCGCGTTCTTGAATGACATTCTACGTGAGGAGGTCTACATCAGTCAACCGGACAGGTTTGTAGATCCAAAGAATCCTAATCATGTGTATAAGTTGAAGAAAGCTCTTTATGGGTTGAAACAAGCTCCACGTGCTTGGTATGATTTGCTCTCATCATTCCTACTCTCCTAGAAATTCACCAAAGGAACCGTCGATCCAACATTGTTCATCAGGGGGGAAGGCAAAGACATATTATTGGTACAAATTTACGTAGATGATATTATATTTGCCTCCACTAAACATGACATTTGTGAAACATTTTCGAAAATTATGTGTTCAAAATTTAAGATGTCGATGATAGGCAAACTATCATTCTTTCTAGTCCTACAAATTTCTCAAAGTCCTAAAGGCATCTTTTTAAACCAATCCAAATATGCTCTTGAATCACTTAAAAATATGGTATGGAAACCTGTGACCTAGTGGATACTCCAATGGTGGAGAAATCCAAACTGGATGAAGATCCACAAGGGAAAGCTGTTGATCCTACACGTTATCGTGGAATGATTGGCATCCTTATGTATCTCACATCCAGTAGACCAGACCTTGTGTTTGCTGTGTGCATGTATGCTAGGTATCAGGCAAAGCCTACCGAAAAGCACTTACATGCGGTTAAGCGAATCTTTCGATACCTAGAAGGAACCATTAATATGGGTATGTGGTATTCGAAGGATTCTTGCATTGCCCTAACAGCTTTTGCAGATGCTGACCATGCGGGTTTCCAAGACACTAGAAGAAGTACGTCTGGAAGTATGCAGCTATTGGGTGACAGATTAGTGAGTTGGTCGTCAAAGAAACAGAAGAGCACGACCATATCCAGTACAGAAGCTGAATACTATCCGGATGTTGTGCTCAAATACTATGGATGCGATCACAACTGACGGACTATGGCTTTGTATTCAATAAAATACCACTGTACTGTGATAATAAAAGTGTCATTGCTCTATGTTGCAACAACATCCAACACTCCTAATCTAAGCATATTGACATCAAATAGCACTTCATCAAGGAGTAAGTGGAGAATGGGGGTGGTTGAACTGTATTTTGTCACAACAGATTATCAGCTAGAAGACAACAAAGCTTTGGGACGAGAATGACTTGACTTTCTCATCAACAAACTTGGTATGCGAAGCATGTCTCCTGAGACTCTAAAAAAGCTGGCAGACGAAGAGGAAGAGTAATGGTGGAAAACTCTTCACATATCCTTATATCATATGTCTATAAGAAAATATAAAAACCCAAAAAGATTTTTATTTTTATAAAAAAATTCAAAAACAAAATAGAAAAATATAAAACCATAAAAAGAAAATACAAAATTAAAAAAATCAGAAAATTCAAAAATATATAATTCTGACATGTCTTCTGAAAATCGATAAAATTTACGGCCTTAGAAATGTCATTCAATAATGATACGAGGCTGTAAATGAAGTTCGAGCAGAAGTTATAAGAGTTTTCAAAACATGTCATATGGTTTGCTATTATTTCAGATAGCAACCCGATCTTCAATTTAAAGGCATGTATTTCGCCAAAAAGAAAACTTGACCTCACAACGGGAATTAACTTTCTTGGGTATGGATTACTTAAAATTCATACAAAGACTTGTGTTTACTTTGCAACACAACCCGTGCTTTTTATAAAATAAGTGTATGTGTCAGTGCATTTATTTTTATAAAATAAAAGAAATCTTATTTTTTATGATGGAAAAGTTGTTTTAAACCAGGATAAAACAGTGTCTTTCTGAAAACCGTACATATTTTAAAAAGATATTTATTTCACTCAAACAACGACTAAAGCTCTTTAAATAGAAAACGAGTCATTGTTTGAGTGGGAGAAAAAGTACTTAAAAATAATCTTTTAAAACGGTTTTTCAAAGTTAAAAGAACAAACGAATAAAGTTTTTGATGAATGATGGATTATCAATTAAAGGGGAGTTAATTTATTAACTTAAAAAGGGCCTTTGATGTCATTTATTAAATCTTTAGGGACTTATTTGCAAAACATGTGTTTATCTTATTTAGTCTTAAAACTTTAAGGTCTTAGTTTGCTAATTACCTTTAGTTAGATATGCCTTAAGAAACTACACAAGTTGCATTTTAAAAAAGATAGAAAGTCTAGGGGTAAAAGTTGCCAAAACACAAAACATCACCACCACCAGCACATAAGGGTGCGGTTTGTTTATACAAGCCAAACACACCCCTTTTCTTCCTCTAGCCAAATCGCACCCTTCGTCAAACCTAGAAACAAATTCGTGTATCCAATCAAAAGGTAACGATTCATACTTGTTTATTATCATTAAACAACAATAGGATTAAAAGGAATTAATCTCAAACACCTCATAATACCCGAAATTCATTAAATTGAAGCTAGGGTTCTTGATTTTTCAAAGTGTTTAAATGCTTGAATTGATATAGGGGTTTGTTGCTCCTTAGGGTCCTAATGAATGGGTCATAGCCCTTTTGTGTTGAATCACTTCCATTTGGAAAATTATAAGGTTACAATGGACGAATTTTTCAAAAAATTTAAATAAGTTTGATTAAGTTTGTGGGTTTGTGTTATTTAGTGTTTAGGAATGTCGTGTGATGTGTTTAAGGCTATCTATATTTTTCTTATCTTGATTGTGTCCCTTGTTTGAAAATTTTGAACCTTATGGTGTTCTTGGATTGAAATTTTTGATTGTTTGATGCTCTTGAATGATTCCTATGATTGTTGTGATTAAAATGGTTGTATAATGATTATCTGGTGATTAGTTGATGCATAAGTCTTGAATTTAGTAAGTTAGTAACCTCAATTTTAAGCATAATGGTATGGTTTGACTTTGGTCAACACACGCTATTTGACCTCAAACTTGAGGTTGGGGGTTGGTCAATACATGCATTTTTCATCAAAATGCTTAATTGACTTAGTCAACAGGTGCCATTTTGATGTAGTGTGTTAAACAGGATAACTAATTGGATCTGTTGATTCTACGAATACCCAGAAACAATTCTTCTAATTATCGTTGATTCGAGAGGAATACCGATAGTTAGGCAAATTCTTGACAAAACTGCCAAAA
>BQNB010080847.1:0-29804 GCA_026074375.1 Tanacetum coccineum
TGTGAAAATGTTGATTTAAGGTACGTTGATTCAGATTTTTTATAGTAGTTTCGTTTACCTCAAATTGATTGAAACCTAATTTTGATAAAATTCAAATTCTTTAAAAAAGGTTGTAATGCGTGGCGATTAATGGAATATATGATGAAATTCTTTAAAAGGAATGTGATTCTTACATGATCGACTGCACACTAAAAAGCTGCAATCTTCACAGTACAATATGCATATGTTGCTAATGCAATGTGTAAGACTAACATGCTACTTAAAACCCGATGTATTACATTTTTTTGCGTCAGATAATGATAAGAATCTTCTTATTAATTTCCCTATAAGTATTTATTAGTTACCTTTATTACATTTTCTTAGTCAACTATTTAGTAGTTTCCTTTATTATGTTTTCTTAGTCAAGAAGTCTAGGATATCTTTTATTATAAATAGGGCATTAGGATTGTAATGGTGATATGGAAAATGAATATTAAGTATTGTTTTGTTTATTGTTTTGTTTATCAATTGGGGGCCGGTTTATCTCATTAATATAAACCATCGGGGGGTCGGTTTATCCCATTAACATAAACCATCTATCTTGTTTATTTTCTTATCTTTATTCTATAATCGATCCGGTTCGTATCAATTGGTATCAGAGCTGTTTCGATTCTAGGGTAACACAAAAAAAATTGTTGATTCAAGATGACGAAGGTAACTGATCTGGAGGCGAATCTGGAACAGTTCAGAGCAGGCTGCAATCAACTCAGAGTCAGCGAAACAACGGGCTTTGTTGCAAGCAATGATTAAGAAAAACAAGGTTGAAGCGGATCGGCAATTCGCTGAAATCATGAATGCTCTCAAAGCCCTACAACCACCCACCACCCTACCGGCCACTATCCCACGCTTTGAAGAAAATAGTGGGCAAAGTTTTCGTAGCGACGAGGTGGAGAAGGAGGTGAAAGACATCGGTTTTAAAGGTGCTCTTGTCACAGCTGCAGAAGTTGCTGATGGATATGGTGGGGAAAACCTACCACACAGAGACAACATACTTAAGAATTTGAATTCAGAAGACATTAGCACATGCATTGGATCTTCAGAATCAGTAAACAACCGAGTGAACAGGATCACGATTGGGGCAGGAGATCAATCAGGTGTACCGGAAAAGGATGTGCCCTCTCATGGTCCAAGAAAACAACAATTGGGTAGACTGATTTTTGGTGCAGAAGTGGAAATTCCTGTTGGGTTTGATTTAAGGACTTTTGAGGGGCTTCATTATGGTCTAAGCTTGGGACAAGAAAGAAGAACATGGAATCCAGGGATCACTTACCATCAATCAAGAAGAAACATTTTGAGTGGGCTGATAAATAATGTGTCCCAACATTTTGAGCTTCTTGCTTACCGACATGCGAAGAGAATAGTTCAAAGACGAGTTTGGGATCCTGGAATTACAATTACAGAAGGTGACATGTTGAAGCAACACCTTGAGGACAAGGTGTTTTTTGGAGGCGGGAGTATTGATAAGAACCTTCTTATTAATTACCCTATTAGTATTTATTAGTTACCTTTATTACATTTTCTTAGTCAACTATTTAGTAGTTTCCTTTATTATGTTTTCTTAGTCAAGAAGTCTAGGATATCTTTTATTATAAATAGGGCATTAGGATTGTAATGGTGATATGGAAAATGAATATTAAGTATTGTTTTGTTTATCAATTGGGAGGCCGGTTTATCTCATTAATATAAACCATCGGGGGGTCGGTTTATCCCATTAACATAAACCATCTATCTTATTTATTTTCTTATCTTTATTCTATAATCGATCCGGTATCAGATAATCATCATCTAATTGTGAATACTAGGTTCAATCATGTGTTTAAATGATAATAAAATGATGGTGCCACAATATCAAGTTATTATGTATATAAACCGTGACTCCATCTCATCAACATATTATGACCGGTAAGGTTGATAGAGTCAAAAGAAGTTCCATGACAATCGAATGAGTAGGAAAGAAAAACATATTATCTGTTTTGTTTAACAACAGAGGAATCGGATGATCCAGCCAGATATCATTTCTGTTGAAGGTGATGCTTAACCGTCACCATGTTTGTTTGGGTAATTTGTACTAAGGTGCTATTTAAAAGAGCAAGAAAAAAAAATCAGACAATGCATTCGTTAAATAAATATTTGGGAAAAGAAAAAAACAATATAACAATTTGGGTAAAGTACAGAAAAAAAAACGAGTCCAACACATCTAGCATATCAAATGTTTAACGTTTTTCTCTCTCCCCAAACAAACTTTCCCGCAAAAACAATCACAAAAAGATTTGATTCTATGCTATTTCATACATAATTTTCAATTCTAATCGATAATATCACATCATAATTTCCTTCCGCATAGTTCTGGTTGTTTAAATTTTGTTTTTTCATTGATTTTTGAAATCCCAATTTTGGCGCCAAAACTCAAAACCTGTTATGTTGAGTCTATACTATCGAATTCATTGTTTAGGTGTTGTTTAATACTTAGTTTTGAATTCATTCAATTAATCCCACTCAGTTCTAATGTCAAACAAAAAACGATTATCTAAGAGTCAAATCAAAGTTCTGGTGAGATTTAATGATCACGTGGTGGAAAGTTTGAGTCAAAGAAGAAATAATATTGTGTGGAGGAGAGTAATGAGCAAATTAGGGTTTCTGTTGAAGTTCCTAATGGAAGAATTAGGGGAAAGGAGCTGGAGAAGGATGGGGATGATGATCATGGTGAGAATGAGGCTATGAGGTATGGTGGTGAGAGATTAGAGAATGATGATGTTAGCAATAGTGAAAAGGAGAATGGGGAATTAGGGGAAAATGTAGGGTTTGAAAAGAGTATTGATGTTAACATCATAACATCGTCACCTCAGCGTCATATCAGCTTTAACATTTCAACACCAACACACCAAAATACCCCTCTAATCATAACACCCCATAACACTACTTTTTGGGACCCATCAAAATTTTTTTTCAATTTTTAAAACAAACTAATTTCATTTCATTAATTAAAAATTTAAATTACAATACTAAAAAAACATTCGCTAATTAAAAAACAATTCGAAAAAAAATACGAAAATTAAAAATTCTACTCGTCGTCCTCCGAAGGCCTCGACCGGTGCAAATTATATTTTTCTTTGATGGCTTTCTTTTGCATATTGATCCAATAAGCGTCGTCCTCCGACAAATCCTTCGTGCTAATAGCGAGAAATTTCATCTCTTCTAAACGCATCATCGTACGGTCTTTCTCTTTAGCCACCTCAAGCGCCTTTTCCGCGGCTTCCCGTTTGAGACGAAGCTCGTGTGTCATAAACTCGCCGAATTGGCTTGACGAGCTACTGCCCCCGGTGCTCGCCGATGTATCAGATTTGGTTTTTTTCCGGGGCGTTGTTTGCCGGGAGGACGTGGTCTAGCATCGGGACCGAATAGCTCATCGGTGTTTACCGCGGGGATGTGTTCATCTTCGGTTAAATCAACCGGTGCGGGTCCGGGTGCGTCCCATTTCGAATGGGCTCGCAAAACTTCCCAAGCATCTTCTTGATTAAACGCGGTATTTTTATTCTCGTCACGATAAATCGTCCGAGCCCGTTTCATCACATCCAACTCGTTCTCGCCACTTTTTGACAAACGTCCGCATCGTTTGTAAATTGCGTTGAACTTTTGGCAATTATGGTTCAATATATGCCTTTTGCTTGTCAACATATCCTTGTTTCGTTTTTGAAAATTTAACCGATTGAACTCGTTCAAAACCCGATACCAAAACGTGTCCCCCGATTGTGACTTTCTGACATTACGATCCTCGAAAACCGCAACGAAACATTTTGCAAGTAACGTTTCCTCATCCGCTTGCCAACATAACGAAACCCCCAACACATCGATATTTTTTTCGGATCCAACCGGTTCGGACCCTTTGCCTTTTTTTGCCGCCCGTTTCGTTCGCCCCCTTTTCGGTTCAGTTTTTGTGAGTGAGTTTGACGATTGGCTTTGTTGTAGTGGTATAGAGAGTTGTGGTGGGTTTGTTTGTTGACTTTGGAAATTTTGTTGAAATTCAACAAAAGCTTGTTGTTGGGTTTGTAAAAAAACTTGTTGCGGGAGTCAGCGGAACTTGGCTAAAGAACCCGGGAAATTGAGCATTCGACGTAGAGCCGGAGTTCATGTTGCCAACAAGGAGGTTTCAAAACCCGTCGTTAGGAAAGTCCGACATTTTTTTTGCTAGTGAAAGTGTATAAAAATTATGTTTGAATTTGTAGATGTGTGAAAAATAATATGGGAAAGGGGATATATATAGTGGGTATTTAAAATATTTGAAAAAAAAAAATTGAAATCTACCCGTTGGGGTATTTAATTTCTATGAAAAAGTAAAAAAAATTTAAACAGTTCTAACCGTTGGCTAGTTAATATTTTTGAAATTTAAAAAAAAATCAGATATAGCCGTTTGGATAAATTTATATTTTTTTTAAATGGAGCGTTAGTGGCGTTGATGGGTTAACTAAAGACCCAATGCCGTTTATTTGGTAACGGGGGCGGTATCATAACGCCGAGAAACGCCGAGCCACGTAGGCATAATGCCGGCTCCGGAGTTATGATACCTTGTGCTCTTAATGAGGTATTTCAAAGTAATGTTTGTTTGGATAAGCCTAAGATCAGTATTGTTGTAATAAGTGAGTAATAAGGTACATGTAAATGATTATGATAATTGTGTAGATAATAATGCAACTAATGGAAATAGTAGGGATGGTTCATTTGTTAGTACTATTAAGCAATTCATAAATGAAATTGACAATAAATTGAGCTTAATCCTTGCTGAGTTAGAAAATCGAAGAGAAGTGGTGATATTTGAGGAAGAACTTGTAATGGAAGGATGTAAGAAATGGCTTTTAACTCTATGTGGCTACTTTGTTGGATTTAAGATGTCATACATGGACATCAAATACTCCCTCCGTCCTATTTTTATTGTTTACGTTTCCTTTTTGAGATGTCCCAAATTAATTGTCCACTACTAAAAATAGATAGGGAAGTTTGATCAAGTTTACTATATTACCTTTGTTTAAAATTATTATTACAAACTTTAAAGAAGACTTTAATTAATTAGCTAAGGGTAAAACTGTCATTCTGTCAAAAAGTAAGAGAGAGAGAAAACAGTAATAAATGCACTTTTATTAAACCGTGTGTTTTTTGTCGGGGGACAATAATTCTGGGACGGAGGGAGTATAACTTTGGGAGAATGTGGGGTAGATATGGATCGAAAGACATTATCATGCATAATGGTATGTACTTATTCAAATTCAAAGAAGAGGAAGGCATGAACTTTGTATTGGAAAATGGCGCATAGATGGTAAATAGCAAGCCATTATTAGTTCAGAAATGAGATCCTAGCATTGATATTGATAGAAATAAACCTAAGGTTTTGTCTGTGTGGATTAAGATGCATAACATGCCTATGGAATCTTGGAGTATAAAAGGTGTGAGTGCAATTTCTAGTGGTGTTGGAAAACCTTTGATAATGGACAAAATGACAGCTAAGATGTGTCATGATGGAGTGGGAAGGATGAGATATGTGTGGGTGTTGGTAGAGGTACGTGATGAGAAAGAGTTAAAGGAGAAGATTGAGATCTGTTATAAGAGAAAAAGTAATGAGGTAAAATGTTCAAAGTTTGTGACTATGGAGTATGATTGGAAGCCACCCAGATGTAGCCATTGTAATGTGTTTGGGCATGTGTTGTCTAGATGCAATTTAAACCCTAGTAAGGAGGGAGATGGGTTGATTTGTGAAGATTAAAAGGAATAATGTAGGCAATTTCAAAAACAATGAAAATATGGGAAACATGGGACAAGTTCAAAAGAAGGAATATAGACCAAAAATTAATAATGAACAAATACATGGAAATGGTAAAGAGAAGGGGATTGAAAGGAGAGACAATGATATGAATGGCAAAGGAAATACTGAATGGAGGAAGGATAATAAAGAGGAAAGCAGAAGTAGTCCTAAAACTAGATGGAAACTACAAAGATGAAATTATGGAGAAAATGAAGGCATGTGTTAATAAGTATGCAATTTTTAGTGTTTTGGGGGATGAGGAAAGTATGAAGTTTCTAATGATCACATACAAAGAAATTGTTGACTCTTATGTTAAGCACAAAAGACAGCCTACAACTGAAGACACTAGTAAATGGTCTCTAGAAATGATCAAATACTTTAAGGACCAATGGGAATTACTTTTGGAATAGGAATGTGATGAATTAAAAGATGTGATGAAGATTATAATGGAATGGCTCAGAGTATGGCATCTAATGAAGTGAATGGAATGGCAAAGGATTTATTGCACAGTCAAAATCAGGATTGTTTCCAATGACAACATAAAATACTAATTTAAGGAAAGTTGTATGGAATGTGAAGTGAATGTGTAATAAGGCTAAACAAAAAAAGTAAAGTAGTTTATTGAAGAAGAAAAGGTGCATACCTGTGATGTCTTAGAAACTCACATTAAAGAAAGAAGTTAGATAGAATTGTGAAATATGTATATGGAAGGTGGAGGGTGCTCTAATATGCAAGACAGTAAAAGAGGTTGCAGAACTATTTTGGGATGGGATTCAAACTCAGTAGATGTTATGGTTGTTCATAGTTCTAGACAAGCTCTTTTGTGAATAGCTGAAGCTATGGACACTAAATCCAAGTTTTTTGCTGCTTTGTGTATGCTAACAATACTAATAAGGAAAGAAAGGAATTATGGAAAACTCTTATGGTGTTCAAAGATATTGTGGGCTCCTGGCCTTGGGTCCTTATGGGTGATTGGAATGTGAGTCTTAGCACTTGTGACCATTCTGAGGATGGATCTTGTAAAATATCTAATATTTTAGATTTTCATTAATGTATTGAGAAGTTGGAAATTGAAGATCTCAATTTCTCTGGCCTCCACTTTACTTGGATTCAAAGCAGGTTGGATTCTAGTAATGGTATCCTCAAAAAGATAGATAGAGTTATGAGCAATGCAAAATTCATGGAGAATTTTGTCAATTCTAATATTGTCTTTTTACCTCATTTAACCTCTGACCACTGCCTGCAGTTTTGGTAATGCCTAACATCATTCGGAAAAAAAGAGCTTTTAGATTTGTAAATTTCATAACAGAAAAGCCTGAATTCATTAAAACTATAAAAAGGGAATGGGATGTCCAAATTAAGGGTTGTAACATGTTTAGACTAGTCAAGAGACAAAAATCTATGAAATACCATATGAAGAAGCTCAGTTGAAAAAATGGTAACGTGTATGATAAAGTGATTAGCCAGAAAGGTTGATACAGATCCTTCTAATAAGATTCTTAAAGAAGAAGACGTTGTGATTCTTAAAGAATATTCTAGTGCAGTTGTGGGCTTGGTATCAAGTTGTGGATGGAAACAAATGCATCTCTTAGGAACAAAATGAGGAATCAAATTGTTAAAAGAATTAGTGATGGGAAAGATACCTTTATGTGGCATTATAACTTGTGGGAGCAGGGTCCACTAAGTGGTCATATATCTATGGAAATTGTGGACAAATATGGTATTAGTTTTAAGGAAAAAGTTGCTGATATGATCAACAAGGGTGTTTGGATTTGGCCTAATAATATGAAAGATGAAATGCCTATAATTAAGGCTGTAAACGAACTAAACGTTCAGTGAACATTTTGTGAACCGTTCGGTAAAAAGTTCGTTTATGTTCGTTAATTTATTAAATGAACGAACATGAACAACATTTTACGTTCGTTTAGTTAAATGAACGAACATGAACAAAAGTCTTGTCCGTTCATTTATGTTCGTGAAAGTTCGATTATTCGTTTGTTTATGATCATATATATGTTTATGTTCGTTTATCGTATATTTTAATTATATACTTTTGAAATTGTTTTACTTAAATAAAACAACATTAATAAAACATAATATTGTGTATATTTTTGTAAAATTTATGTTTATTTACATTCGATCATGTATGTTCGTTCGTTTATGTTCGTTTAGTGTCTTAATGAACGAGCATAAACGAACACGAACAACCATATTTCTTAACAAACGAACATGAACAAGAATATTCGTTCGCTTAAGTGATCGTGTTCGTTTATTTGTCCGGCTAAAATTAAATGAACGAACACGAACAAAGCTCTGTTCGTGTTGTTTGTCCGGTTCGTTTACAGCCCTACCTATAATGTGCAGTGTTCAAGTCCCTATTTTAAATGTTGAATCTAAGGATTGTACTATGTGGAAAGACAAAGAAGGGAATTTAAAAAGGTTTTCCGTGAAAAGAGCTTGGCAGGATTTGAGACAAGAAGGAAATGATGTGCCATGGTGTAAGATGGTCTGGTTTTCTTACTGCATACCAAGGAATGCATTCATTCTTTGGCTTGCTGTCATTGGAAGGCTAGCTACCCATGATAGACTGATGAATGCATACTAAGGAATGCATTCATTCTTTGGCTTGCTGTTATTAGAAGTCTAGCTACCCATGATAGATTAATGAAATGGCACCTTGGTAAAAGTGCTAATTATCTACTCTGCAATGATTGCCCTAACTAAGTTAGGCACTTGGTTTTTAAATGCTCCATCTCTAAAAATATTTGGGCTGTAATGAAAGAAATGATGATGCAGATCGATATGAGTAACGACTGGGATGACACTATTAATGAGCTTATGAAATTACAATGTAACAAATCTATATGGAGCATTATGAGAAGATTGGTGATTGCAGTTTGTGTTCATAATATTTGGCAAGAAAGAAATAAGAGGGTGTTTACAAATAAAAAGAGGAGTTGGAAAGATGTGTTAAATGTCATTATAAAAGATATTATAATGAAATTGGCGAGTTTAAAGGTCAAGCAGTCTAGTCATATTACAAAAGCTGCTGAGATATGGCAGATAAAGATGAACAGAGTTGACTCAAATGGATAATTCATTAATGATTAGAAGAAAGATTTTGTGTGAAGCCTAGTTATTGAAAAGAATATGCAATGAGGAAAATTGTGTAAGTATGGAATGTAAGATGTGTTAGTTTAAGGGTTTTGCAGATGGCCTTGTAACTTGGTTTTGGAACCTTTCTACATGAATCCCTTCTATATTGCAGTGGATGTTTGGATGAATCACTGCAATTGTGAATGTGTGGAGAGTGCAGTTGAAGGCAACCCTCAAGATCATAAGGAAGGTTTCCTGCTTGGTGATATGGTGGAATGCCAACCTACTGATGATGCCTGTTTTTCTGTCCTATTTTCTTTCCCAACTGTGAGGATGAAGCTAAAATTTGCAGATGAAATGGATAGAGGAATGGGAAATGTAGTCAAGGTGGGATGTATCATTTAGTAGCTCTTTACATGTGAGTGATGCCAGTTACCTCGAAATGTAGCTCTATGTACTTTTTCTTGAGTCTCAATGGAACATGGGTTTTTCTCACTACATACTTTGATGAAGCCTTCATGCAAGAGCCTATGTGTTGCATATATACATGTGAACTCAGGAAGGGTGATTGCATTTGAAGGAAATGTAGTCAAAGTCTGAATTTTCTCCATGGAGTCCTAAGCCTAGCTCATTATATTGGCTAGTCTATATGAATGGCGAATTTGAATTAGCTTTGTCTTTGCATGTATTGTAGTTATGTATGTTTCATTTTGTTGTTTAAGGCTTGTTGGGCATGTCTATGTAGCCTGGAGTATTTCCTTGTAGCATGCTGATTATTATTTCGTTTATAATATAACACACCATTTTACCAAAAAAAGAGTCCCAAGCAGTATCAATCTTAGGGTAGACATATAGGGTTTGTTGTGCCATAGTTTGGAGTTACTGCAAACTGTATCCACACATTGTTATCGGTAAAAGCCGTATACAATGGTGTAACTTATGCATCATGTCAAGCAGTTTGGTGAAGGAGGCTACTGATTGATGTTTATAAATAGCAACAAGGTTCTACTGGCAGTTTGGTAAAGGAGGCTACTGATTCATGTTTATAAATAGCAACAAGGTTCTACTGAAATATCTAGTTTGCGTCATTAGTTAATTCAGTGACTGTGTTGATTTTTGTAATGAGTCACACTTTAGGTTCTGTACATTATTCTTAATTGACAGTGTAATCAGCTTATGTAAAGCTATGATATGCTATGTTTAGTTACATTGAAAATCTATACTATATTATAAAGCATTTAGGACATTTTATTTTTAAAAAGTCTTAAAATTTAGACTTTTAAACTTACTTTTATGAAAATATAACGATATGCAATTTTAACCATCCATCTCATTTTAGGAAACCACATCTTAGGGTGACATGTGTCACTTCTTAATTAAAAAACCACATTTATTTTTAAATTAAAATAATTTTTTATCTATTTATTTTTTATGATTTAATTTCATAATATTTTCTAAAATTTTGTATTTTTTAATTCAACATCCATTTTCATATATTTTTATGAATTTTTAGTTTTTTTATTTTTAGTGTCGCTGCTTTGCACGGGTACCATGCTAGTCAATAATAAAATCTTTTTATACATAGACTTTGTCCATTGGGTCGCAATTTATTATCCGGCCAACAAGGACATATGTTGACCTTATTAAAATATATGATTTCGTTATACGAATCATAAAAAGATTCTTCATACGAATCATATATGATTTTCGGCAATTCGTGACTGAAACGAAAATGAAAAAAAGTTCGTCAGAATCACAAATCTATATGATATTTAATGAATCATATATGATTTATATGAAATTATATGATTCGTTATACGAATCATATATGATTTTCGCAATTCGTGACTGAAACAAAATTGAAAAAAAGTTCGTTAGAATCACAAATCATATATTATGATTTTATGAAATCATATATGATTTCATGAAATCATATATGATTTCATGAAATCATATATGATTTTATGAAATCATATATGATTTTATGAAATCATATATGATTCGTTATACGAATCATATATGATTTTTTATACGAATCATATAGATTATTCGCCAATTATCGTGACTGAAAAAAAAAATCGAAAAAAAGATCATCGAAAGTTAAATCTGAGTCACCCGTCTACTGATAGATAAAAAAATACCGTCCATGGTGTCTTTTTTGTCGTGTGACGATATTTACCGTTTGTTAAATGATTTTATTTAAAAAAGAGGTGACAATTGAGTTATTTTATTTTTGATGAAAAAATAGATGGTTGAGATTGATTCATTGGATCTATGACAAATAATGGGTCTATGTTGATCTTAACTCAACATATCTTAGGGTGACATGTGTCACTTCTTAATTAAAAAACCACATTTATTTTTAAATTAAAATATTTTTTTATCTATTTATTTTTTATGATTTAATTTAATCATATTTTCTAAAATTTTGTGCTCTTTAATTCAACATCCATTTTCATATATTTTTATGAATTTTTAGTTTTTTTTTCATTTTTAGTGTTGTCGACACTGCTGCTTTGCGCGGGTACCATGTTAGTCAATAATAAAATCTTTTGATACATAGACTTTGTCCATTGGGTCGCAATTTATTATCCGGCCAACAAGGACATATGTTGACCTTATTAAAATTAGAATTTTGAATATAGTAATCGGATTTTTTATCTATTTATTTTTTATGATTTAATTTCATAATATTTTCTAAAATTTTGTATTTTTTAATTCAACATCTATTTTCATATATTTTTATGAATTTTTTTGTTTTTTTTATTTTTAGTGTTGTCGACGCCGCTGCTTTGCGCGGGTATCATGCTAGTCAATAATAAAATAAATTCAGTCCTCACAATATTTTCTGTCAAGTGACCACGTGAATTCTGGTGTTAGTGGAGTTGAGGTTTCTCATGGTCTATTGTCCTGTGGCCTGTTTTGAGTCATGTATGTTTCTTTTGGATTAATTGATGTGTTCTAAATGCCTCTGCGTTTTGTTTTGGGCAAGGCCAAAGGTGGGACAGGGACACTGAAAGCAGATTCCCCTTGGTATATCAAGATCGCAGGGGCGGTTTAACTTTTTCGAAGGATTAAAACGAAGCTTTAAACGGGTTTTTTTTTAAGTCTTAAGTCTAAAAATTATGTTTATAAAATTTAATTTTTCAAGTTTTTTATGTGAAATTAATTATTATCTCGAAATCAATATAGTATAATATTTTATTTTCAATTGATAAATGAGTCAAGAAATTTAATCTTTTGGTGACCCTTATGATTGTAGACTAGTTTTATTTAACTTTAGTTTTGAAATACTTCTTGAAAGCGAAATGGTTAACATTATTCTATACGCCATATAAGTATAACGGAAAGAGTTTAGATTTATATTTTGATTAAGTATATCAACCGGTGTAGAATTTTTTACATGTACAATTTCTCTCAAAAAATTTAGTTTCAAAAGTATATATAAGAGTTAAGTACATTTTTGGTCCTTGTGGTTTGGTGCGAGTTCACTTTTGGTCCAAAATTCAAAAAAGATTCACTTTTGGTCCAAAAACATAGTTTCGGTCCACTTTTTAGTCAAACCGTGAATTTGCACTAAATTAATGGACAAAAGTAACCGAACTTGACTTTATGACCAAAGTGTAACGAAACCTAAATGTTCTTTTTGGACCAAAATGGACCGAAATCTATGTGTATTTTTGGACAAAACGAAACTTTTTTTTATTTTTGACCAAAAGTGAGAAAATGCACCAAACACAGGGACCAAAAATGAACTTAAACTCCTATATATTATAATATATATATATATATATAGTAGGGATCCAGTGAGAAGTAAATTAAAATAAGAAGTGGTGAGAAGTGACTAAAACCACACATTTGAGATGCAACATTTTCATTAATGCATTTATATTCATCTAATGCACCATATAGAGTTTCAAAAGTAATTTGATGTTGGATATGTGGCAAATTGATTTTCCATGAATTTTGACACATGTAGAAGGACCCAAAAAATAAGAGAAATCATGAAATGCATATAAAATACGTATATGCATCTAATTAAAAGCTAGAAAACACATTATGATGCATTGTAATGCATCTAAATTATAGAGATGCATCTAATTTAAGTCGATGCATCTCAGATATCGTTTATATTTACTTCTTTATTCTACTTATTTTAAGAAACTTCTTATTGTATCCATAGCTATATATATATATATATATATATATATATATATTATATATATATATATATATATATATAATATATATATATATATATATATATATATATATATATATATATATATATATATATATCGTTAGTATCGAAACAATTGTTATAATATGACTTAATGAACTTTTAAAGTTCAAACAACTACCGTTTTAGGTTATCATTTAGCATTTTAAATTTTCAATGCTAAATAGTAAACTAAAGATACCTTCATACAATCTAAATTTGTCATATTTACTTTCTAATGATGAAATAGCTTGATCTACATTGTATAAGAAATAATCGGTTCAAAAATTCTCTTGATGGTTTTAATAGTTTCATTGTCAACATCGTCATCATATTTTCTATTTATACAAATAGTTCGTTTTCCTTTCAAATTTTCGGTCTACATTCTTTTTTTTGACATTTCTTTAGCGGAAATTAAAGCATACTGTAAAGCAACTTTTGATTGAAGAATGATATTTGAGTAGATGATAGAAAGCCACACAATGAAACTATGTTTGTGGGTGTGAAAAAATAAAGTTGATTCATCAATGTAAATGGTTAAGTAGTTGTTATCACATGGCTTTAATTTAACATTTGCTTATTTTTCATGCAAAAATATATATGTTATACACTTAATATATTGCAGGCTTCAAAAATTAAAAAGTAGAAACAAAAGAGGCATAGAACTTTGATTATTTAACATTTATCGGCTACTTGGGACCTTGAATAATCGGATCTCTAAAGATGACGACAAAAATACATGTTAGTGACTATATATATATACAAGGTCTTAGAAAATTTGGGGCCTTAAAAAATTGGAGGCCTGAAGCCCTAGCTTTACTTGCTTTACCGTTGAGCCACCACTGCAAGATCGCGATCTTGATCAAAAGATCGTACGATCCTACATAAGAAAACTATGCAAGATCGTAGTAGGATCGGATATAGTATAGGACCGAAGTAAGATCGTAAGATAGCTAGTAAGATCGTAGGATCGCTATCGATCACGATCCAAGTAAAAAGGTTACTTTTATTATCAAACATAAAAATAAGCTTACTTAACCTAATTTTGCCCATATACATTGTCCAACATCATAATTAAAATCTGTAAAAATTGTCTTTGGTTAACTTTTATCATATACGACTAATGTCATATTTTTTTACCAAAATCGGTCGTCTAATGGCTTGAAACATGAACTAATCGCATGACGTTTGGACTTTTAACTTTGAAATTTTCATTTGTATCCATTTAAGTTGGTTAAATTATATATTAAACTTCATAAAACTGTAGCTGCTATTAAAAAAATACATTTTTGTAGGATCTTACGATCTCGATTCGATCTTACGATTCCGATCTTGCGAAGACGAAAATGATCCTAAGTAACATCGTGATCTTGATAACCTTGCCTCAAAGAGTTGGAAGAGAATAAGGGAAAGGTGTTGTAACATTAGGTATCCAATTATGGAACTAAATGGGCTTTGGCCTAGTATTACGTGTGTGGCCCATCAATCAAGACGTCGTGATGCAGGGCATGTTCGAGCTCCAACTCCCCTCTAGCTTAGCTGTCGTTTCTTCTGCCAACATGTGATGTCATTTGTTTACTTGGTTCGAACAGATTGAAGGGTAAAAATGATAATTTATAATTACCCGTAATCTATCTTTTTTATTATTAGTATGTGTGTTATTTTTATTATGGATTTGTTTAGATTTTTAAAAGTTATGTTTGACGATTTGTTTTCTTATTTCAAGTTTATTATTGATTTTAGCTTAACTTTCTCTTCAAGACACAAGACATTTTTATTATACTATAAGTAAATGTAATAGGTTTAGGTTTTAAAACGGTTATGATGATGAATTGAATTAAGAGTGAATTGCATATATATCCCTCTAAAGATTTATAATTGTATATATATTCAATCAAAACTCAAAATTATATATACATCCTTTCAAATACTTAAAATTATCATATATATCCCAATATTTAATAGCAAAAAATGTCGCATAACTATAATTGGTATATAGAATGATGATTATACCCTTCTTCATCACAAACTTAAGAAACCGACCATTTATCCTCATATGTTGTCATATATTTATTTCTTTTTATATCTGCATTAACTATGGGTACACTGTGTGAGGTAGGTGGATTTCATTACAAATGTCTTTGCTGCAACATATGTTATATGTTTTGCTTGCAAAAGCTTGTTCTTTTATTTCATTTAGTAAACAAGAACTCATAGATTAGGGACATGACTTTTTCTATAGTTATATGATACGAGTAAAACCACTTTTAATTGGTATTTTGTGGCCTTGTGGGAGTCCATATATCTTTATTGAAGTAGTGCGGCTTTTTTGAGAAAGCTCTCCAGGAGTTGCGTAGAAAAGAGTTCAAGATCGTAAGTTCATTTTGTAGTTTGTATAATGTATAAGTAAACAAAGAAGATAAAACGAGGGTATGAAGGTAATTTTATATTTCATCTATCTGTTATATTATAAGATTCAGTTTGTATATTTATTGTATAGTATTAAAGATGGGCCTGAATTAATACCACAACTCAAATCCCCTATCCGGCTTATGTAAGTCTTTCGTAACAATTTGCATTAAATAATAAATGATACTATATTAAATACTCACTTAAATCACATTATTAAGTTTGTAACTTCATAAACTTATTTTGAGTATTGTAAATCATTCATGTACCATATGTTTAGTCCATTTGATTTTCCTTAGCATTTAAAAGAGTCTATTCACATGTAGTTATTTAATATGTTTAAGTTACACATCTAGCTATAAATAACACATGAAAGTCATACACACATTCTTATTCTTGCATATTTTTTTCTCTTAAGCTCTAACAACCACTTCCTTTTTTTTGCATAATTGATTCTGTTTATTTAATTTATTTTTGGGTTTCACTTTGTTAGTTGATTGTAAATATGTGATGGATGTAGTTAGTCTAATGATTCATTTCTTTTTGTGATGTTGTAGATGTTTAGCAGTGAAGATGACAAAGATTTGGCCCGGGGGATGGAGCTTTGAAGACTGACGAATGATGATCTACATAGAAATGAAGATCCATGCTTGGTAAAACTGTTTTTTATGTGTTTATGAGATTGTTGGTGTGTTGGTTTGTGTTTTTTACTTATACCAAGGGTGTTTTTTGTCTTTGATTTGTGTGGTTTCTTAGTTATTTCTTGGTGACGAAGAAGATTTGAAAAGAAAGGAGTAAAGAATTGGAGGGTTGCAATTTGTCAAGGCAAGCGAGTGGGTTGTTGACCCAATGGAAAGAAGTGTATAGTAAAAGAAAGATGGTAGATGTAGTAGGTTAGCATTAACTCTCATATGTCAAGTCCAATGTAACTTTTATTTTTTAAGATATTTGTATGAGATCATACAAGATTTTATATTCACGTGTTGTTTTAAAATCTATTGTACATGCAACAATTAACATGTCATATTTGAAACAAAAATATCATCTATTGTACATGCAATAATAATATAGTGCTTGATTTGTTTTTCTCTTTTCGTACAACATGTGTGAAACTAAACAATAATGAATGTCAAGTGAACTTGAAGATACGAGGGTCAAAAATTTGCTTTACATTAACTTTTTTAACTTGAGACCAAATTGTAGCATGTTTAAGTATTCTTCTTTTTGTGAAGAACAAAATTCGTGTGTTTTGAAACAATTTTATACAAACTTGATTAGACTAATATTTTACCAAATTGAGATCTTACTGTTGATATAGCTTTGTGCTAAAATTGTAGCATAATATGGGCTGGATTTTTGTACTTTCAACTCAACGAAATCAAAAGTTTAGTTTTTAAATCGAAGAATAAAGTCGGTGCAACGCACGAGTCTGAATGCTCGTTTATAATTATGAGACACTTTTTTGCTATTAAATGTATAAAAAATAATAATATGGATATATATCACAATTTTATATCTTTATACAGATATATATGTAATTTTGAGTTTTGGTTGGATATATATGCAATTATGAGTATATGGAATGATATATATGCAATTCTCCCTTGAATTACAAGAGTGTTTCTTTTTAAGTCCCGGACAGGCCACCCTTTGAAGGTTTATTGAATTCCTTGTTGTTTGTTATTTTTGTGGTTTCTTTCATTCACAATGGTACCCACCATCACGTTGTGGGTTCAATTCTCCCTAGACACATGTGCGAGGTTTAAGTAAGATAGAAGGTGATTTTGGTGTGAATATCAGCTCTCTAAAAAAATTAAAAATTAAAAACTGAATTAAGTACTAATACGTGCCTATCTATAATCTAAAAACATCAATTGTAGAGTTGAATAAGGTCTAGAAGACTAGAACAGATAGAAGTAGGCATATCTGTAGAAAATGGGCTGGGCAAGTCGAGCTAGTGGTAAAATATATTTAGCCATCTCTAAATACATGTAGTCAAATTGACAAGAGACAGAGAAATAATCCAAAATTTTAGGCTGTTTGGTAAGAAATTCTATACCTTGATACCTGATGTAACTCTGTGTGGTGTATAGACTGTAACTTATTGAAGTCCATTTTTGCTAATTCTTGCAAGACTGTCCCATTATAAAACTTGGCAGAGTTCTTTATGCCAAACAACGGTAAGGTTTTCTGAAACGGACTGTTAAGTGCATGCCTCACCATACCAGTCAGTGCATCATTGTGCATTTCTACCATATCATGCAAAAGATGGTAGCTAAAGTTTGCAGCTTCATCAAGAATTGTTTCTCCCTCTGTACTAAACTGTGAAGCTTCATATAATGCCATTAAACCTATTATGTCATTCCTCCATTTTTCATCAAAGTTTTTGCAGTCTCCCTTGAATCTCTTAAAAGCATCTGTTATTCAAGAAATGGTATTATATAAATGTATTAAGGGAATTAACCAAGTTACAGGAAACAAATTAAAGACGAGGAAAAACCCTACCTGCTGACACATAAAAACCATTTTGTCGTAAGATTCGAAAACATAGGGAGATCTCAAAGAGATTCCTGTGCTCAAATAGATCTGAGTTATTAAATTGATTGTAACGCTTTCTCAATATTATATTTATCTCATCTTCAAAGTGATAATCAATTGCAAGCCGCTGGAGAGCATCAACCATAATCAAATCCTCAAAACTGTCATCGGTAACTTTGGTCATCAAGCTCCTCACACGCTTAATCAATTCTGCATGTCTTGTATCCTCGTCTTCCTATATGTACAGTTTATTAGAAATAAAATTACAATAAATTCATACAAGCAATTAATTCTTTGCATATATTTTCATGATTTAATATAGTTGTTTGTGAAGAGAAAGAAATGCTGATTACCTCAGAAGTAATAATGTTTATGTGCTTACAGAAGGACTCGTATGGTGTTAAAGAGCCATAAGAATGTATGAGCTTGTCTGAATTTGTAATTCTCCGTGTGTTTCTAGGATCACGAATGGATGGTGTTAGAGGAAGTCTAACGTTAGAGGGTTGTCGGGTATTTGAGTGAGAATGCATGACAACTTCTGACAAACGACTTTCGTGGAATATTCTTTTGAGAAAGGCCATTTAAGTTGCTTTTAGTATGTAGATAGAGAGAGGGGGGACTTGTGTGTTGAGAATTTTGCTCAATAGAGTGGTTTATATATGCATAATAAATTATAATATAATACTAGTATGTTATGCATTATTCGAACTTTTTTAATCGTCCGACTTTAGTGAATCTATAAGAAAATCGATAAAAATTTATCTTTTAGAATTGCCTTTAAATTGTTTAACTTGTACTTTGAATAATAACCCATTGAATTAAACTTCTCTTAACTAATTATATATATTATAAAATAATAACCACGTTAAATAGTTTTTTGTTCCTTTGGTCAAATAGATATTCAAAATTTTCACAATGTTGGAACAATATCTAAACTTAAATGATCAATACAGTGAAAATAGAGTTTAAGTGACTTGATCCGGAGCCGCCTCTTGCTACTTGGTATTAGTTTTATAGTGTTTGACGCGCTTTCGTCATTGTTAAATGTCTAAATACTAAATAAAGGAATTGAGCCATTTATTTCTAGCTTGTATTATTTGTTGAAAGGAAATAAAGGAATGGAGCTATTTATTTTTAGTTTATACGAGTTTTTGATCCCCGTTCACGAAAAGGGTTTTGTGTTCGATTTATGTTAGATCTATTTTGTCATATTACACGTTAATTAATTTTAAAATCTTTTTAAAAAAACTCTAAATCGTGTATCTTAATCCGCAAATTAATAAAGTTATTTTATTTAAAACACGATTATGATGGATCTTATATAATATATTTTCATTGTGATTTTAATCGAATTATGGTTTATGTACCATCTTTTTTAAGTATTTTAGTTAGGTAATAAAATATTATATATTTATTAAATTTAAAACACGATTATGATGGATCTCATTGGGCCTTTAATAAAATGAGGTTCGTAATCCGCGCGCTGCCGCGTAGTGCGTGGGACTATTTTCGCAACTGATCGACGACGCCAATTACTATTTGTCCGTCGTTATGACTCATCATACAATGAACTGATACATCAAAGACTATTTCCGTAAATATTTTATAAATATATATTAAACTTAAGCATTTTTTATAAAATCGTTAGCATGTCAAAAGCATTGAAATATTGGGTTCCTTTTGTTCGTAATTCGACGATCTTTTCGGTGACATTTTTTTCGAATGAATCGATAAATGTGCGTTCCATATTTGATAAATAAAGTTATTTATATAAAAAAGTCGTAAATAGATAAAAGTTGAAGGTCAGTTTTGTAACTTTTAGCAAACTTGAGGGTGCGTTATGTAAATTTTTTTATTTTTTATTTTATCATAAGTCATGAACTTTTTAAAAAATTTAATATTATTTTACTATTCATGTGAATAGTTTCTGGGTTTTAATATTATTTTACTATTCATATGAGCTTGTTATAATTTGAATTTTTGTGAGATACTTTATCCTTAAAAAAAATTACATTATAAAAAGGCAGTTATCCTTAAGAAACACACATGTACAATGTCGACATTAAAATGTAAAAAAATTGAAGAAAGTTAAATCACCATTTATTTCCTCATCTTCATCTGAATCAGATGATGATCATTTGTCAATTGGAAAAAAATATCCATTTAAGCATTTAGAAACGGATGCTTATGTGGAAAGAATCTGAATGATTAAGTGATTCAAGATCTATATGATAACATTAAAGAAGATCATAGATTAAGCATCTCTTTATTGGAACAATACTCCATTGTTCAGAAAAAAATAAAACAACTTCAAGAAAAATTAGTCTAAAGTTTTGTTGTTATCTTTGTATGATATTAATGAAGTTTTTTATTTATGTTTATCTTCAAGTATTAGATTTATTTATGTTTCTTTAACATATTTACGGTCAACTGAAATTTTGAATTATTAAAAAAAGTAGATCTTTATTTTAAAAACCCAAACATAGGTGAGTAAAAAACGCGAGGAAACATATTTTACTAGATAGGCGGGTAAAATTTGTAAAATTTTGATGTTGGAAGTGTAAAATGTAACAACCCCCAAATTGGGTCGCAGCGGAAATATGTCCGGGAGCGTTACTTCATAATACCATTGCACAAGATATGAGAGAACGACCTCTACATGAGTCGTTTGAAAAGTAATCTCATTGATTTAGTTGAAATATACATTCGTCCCAAGGTTTGCATCATAATGGAAGACTAAAAATAATACAACGAGATTTGATAGTTTGTATGCAAGAAGAAATCCATGAATGTAATCTTGGAAAATTTGGACTCCAATGCACATCAGTTATGTCAAGCATCCTATTCATCTGAGAAATACATGCTTAAAAGTGTCAACATAAAGTTGGCGAGTTCATAGGTTTATGTAAGTATAAATGTTGGATCAAGGATTTATAAAGTGTGTATGACCATTTTAACCTATACAATAGTCACAAAAATATAAGTATAAATGTTGGAATCAAAGATAAGTATAAATGTTGTAATTTCGACTGCACTAACAGAAATCTAGAATATGTGCCCATTCAAGGTGCCCTACTTGGAAAACCCAAGCAGTGACTTAATAGACATGTGCTCATACTAGATGCCCTATCTGGAACACCCGAGTAGTAACAAGTTTGTACATGAGCATGTGATGACATCAAATAACGTCACTTTTATAAGAACATTTATCCCATGTAAATAACCCATTTTGTATAATTATTGCAAAGAATTGTTACTTAATCGTTTGTATTTGAGAATTGCAGTAATTATGGAGTACTTGGTGAAGATTAGCAAAAAGGCACGCATTCTGGAGCTTAAACAAAGACATTTGAAGATTACCGTTCTGACATCCAATACGCCGTATCCATCAAGGAAGACACGGCGTATCTGTGCCTGCACTTCACTTAAGACCACGAAGGAACAAGATTCAATATGCCGTATCCAGATAAGACCAATACGCCGTATTCAAGTTATAGTAATAAAATATTCTGGAAGATATCGACGTGGTCCCTACTCCAAGAAACCCCCAATACGTCGTATGGAAGTCTTTCAATACGCCGTATTGACCCAATTCCCGACCTTATAAATAGAAAACCTAAAAACGGGTTTTCAGTGTGCTAAATCATATTTTCGATACCTAAACCATAAAAGTCGATTTTTAGAAGAGAAGAAGAGCAGAAGAGGTCGAGCAACGTAATTAATTCCATAGGAAACAACTTGTAATCTCCTATACTCTTGTAATCGTTCAGTTTTTGGTATCATTCGTTAACTCGGTTAGTTTACCTTGGCCAAATTATTACTCTTGTATTGATTACGACGTTTGAAGGCTAATACCTTCGGGTATTAGCCATTATTATGAAGATTTGAATGTTTGGTTTGTTTATATCGATTGCTTAATTTATCGTTGATTGATTGTTTAAATTTATCAGTTTATACTTGTTTACGTGCTTTTGTATGCGACCTATCATTCAATTGGATCTAGTGATACGGACCAAGTAATCTAGATGCTGGGATGGCTCTCCATATAGTAATTTATACATATAGACCATTAGGATCACGAATAATGACCTAACTTTGCCTTTAGATTGCGAGCTTAGTTGGACCGGCAGGTGACCCTTGGGATCAACGAGTACGTTCTCAATTGATTGGTAAAGACTTGGTTAGTGGACTACTAGTGTATGAATTGCGTTTAAGCAGTAAGTGGGTAAAGTCTCTATAAGCTAGGGTTTAACAAGATCACCATTGCGTTAATCCCTAAGATAGATTATAATCAGCGAATAAGGATGCTTTATGCGGATACGTTTAATTGTGACAGAATTCTACGTGTATAGGTTTAAGGAAGAAGTACCGCCTTAATCTCAAGAATGGTATGCCGCCTCGAGATAAGTAATTATTACACTAAATAAACAAACCAACATTCTAATTGGATTAATCATGGCTAATACAGTTTTCTTATATTAGGCTAGACCACTTTTTTATCTTCTGTTAATTTGTTTGCGTGTGTTATTGTGTTTTAAATTGATTTCAGTCACCACCAAACCCATGCCAGTCTCTCCGGCTGAAAACCCCCCTTATCCGTTAGATTTAGGATTAACGTAGGTTTAGCATAGGTTTAACATAGAATATAATTAACCTAGTTTAGTAAACCAAAATATTAATAAATTGAAAGATTGTTTCTCGCTCTTAGTCATCGACACCCTACTTACCACGAAACTCCCATTTGACCGGGTACACTGCCCGTTAAAGTGTTGTTTTTGGTTAAGTCGGCAAAATATAAATTTAAAACTTGAAACATAAATTACAACCACACGACGACACATCAAGTTTTTGGCGCCGTTGCCGGGGTGTGAAAATTTAATATTGATTTTTATTTGATATTTTGTTTTTTAGCTTTAGATTAGATCTAACCCTTAGGATTAGTGTAATTTAGATTAGTGTATAATTCTGTATATTTGCTTATATTTGTTTGTTTAATTGTTTATTAGTTTAGTTGTTTGTGTGTTTAATTGTTTTCTAATACACTGTTCTGGTCGATAACCTGATACGGCGTATCCACTTCCATTGGATATGGCGTATCCAACTTTCTTATCCAATACAGCGTATTCTTTCAAAAGATTAATACGGCGTATTCAGATCAATTGAATACGGCGTATCGATCATCTGATATCGAATCAGAAACTGAATTTTCAAATTTGATTTCCGTCTTTAAATTTTCTATCTTTCTGCAGAGCAAATCCTGCTGATATTTTTGCCTTTGTGACATATCATACTTATCAGAGCTAGTTGATTGAAGAAGAAATAGCGGACAAGGAGATGAAATCAACTATGAATGAATTCGCGACTAATGACAAAGCAAATTACTATTCTGGGATTACAAGCATTACGGTTAATGGAAAGAATGCTTATGAGCTGAAAGGAAAATTCCTTGATGATTTACACAATAACGCCTTTAGTGGAGCTTATGGGGTAGACGTGGTCAAACATATCGAATATTTCCTTAAAACTGTTGACCCAATTGATTTACCCAATGTAAATCATGATAGACTTAGAGTTGTTGTTTTCCCAATCTCATTGGCTGGGAATGCAAGGAAATGGTTTGATGAAATTAAAGGATCAATTACTAGTTGGGTGGATTTGACTGTTATATTTTTTAGAAAATACTATCCATCTTCTTGCACTGGCAGTATTACAACCACCATGATTAAGTGGGACCCTACTAATCCAAAGTTCGAATACTGGTTGGCCTCAAAGTTTATGAACTATAAAACGATAGATATATGTACTAAAGGAGCTTTATGGGACTATTGAAAAATGGGGAGTGATAATACTGAGCTTACTAATGAAAAGGGATCGGATCTTGAGGATGAATGCTCAAGTGATGTGGATGAAACTACCAAAATCTTTAAGATCGAAACTGATATTTTCGACTACAAAGCTCCATTATGCACAAAACTCAATGAATTTAATTATCTTCTCAAAATTGATCCAGAGTTATTTACTTATGATGTGGAAGGAATTAAGACTTACGATGATTATATGAACAAATTTGATGAGGAGCTTGCAGAGCCGTGGGGGATGATGGAGTACCTTACGAAATTGGTGATCATATTTGCGAACCTTTTTGTTTCAAAAATGGGAAAACTAAATGGCCCACTTGCAATTCAAATGATGATGGATTTTGCAATGGTGGAGAATTACCGAGAATGGTTTGAGTTGGCACTATGGCATATTTTCAAGATCATGAGTGGTATAATAATTTGATGGACGGAATTTTAGAAACTTCCACGAACTTGATTACGAATTATTGGAAAAGTTTCAAGATTATTGGTGGAAAGTGAACGATCATGAATGCCCTCCAGTTACTAATTGGAGGAATTACATAAGGGGACCATATGCAAACTACTACAGTAATATTCTTGACATAAAGGATCATGAAGACGAAAAAATACATGAATTATGTGAGGATGCCTCCCAAGAGTTGCCAGTTTGCAATATAAGAAAATTCAAAATGATCAAGTATTCATTCGGGGATGATGAAAAGTACGTTGCTATAAAGAAAGATGAATACGACGATCTAACAAGCACTAGCAAAGATGCATGTCGCGCATACCAAGAAATCTTTCGCATGATGGACGAAGGATGGATGGTAACTAGAGACGAGTGAAAGAAGCTAAAGAAAAAGTCTAACTTAAAGACTTCATTGTAAAGAAAAGTACTTCCCGGGAGACAACCCGGAATGTTATTTATTTTTATCGAGTTTGTCTTCCCAGACATCAATACAACGTATCCACTCCATACCATACGGCATATTGAATGTCTGGACGTTATCAGTCCTTTATTTTTATGCACCTTTTAAAACATTATTGTCAGTTCTGTCTATACGGCGTATTCATGCACATGATACGACATATTTGGCAGACTGACCCGTATAGATACTTTTTACAGGTTTTATATACGGCGTATTCCAGTATATGGATACGGCATATTAGTCTCCTGTACAGTTTGTTTAGTTTGTTTTATTTAATTAACCTTAGGTACCGAAATAGGAGTGCATGGTTTTTCCTATAATCTTGCACATGACCTCGCTGGAAAAGAAATCGACAATGTTGGTGAAGTATCTACAATCTGGAAATCTCAAAGTGTTGGAGTCTTGAAATCTTAAGACGGCTGTTAAACACATTGTTGCTCATAAACTCAACATGGAGAATCTACCAAGCAAAATAGCAGGGAAGTTTCTCATTCTAATTCTTTTAATTCCCGTTTTTAATGTTTTATCGATACAACGAGGATGTTGTATAATTCAAGTGGGAGGATGGGAATTAGAATGTATACTTGTCCTATTTTTCACATAAAATGCTTAAATTATGCTTAATTTTTTTTCAAGCATACTTTTGTGAAATTACCTGTTACATAACCCGCACACAATAACCCTTATTAGATATTGTGAAAATTTAACCTTATCCGTTTCCAAATGTTTACCAAAATTCCACAAAAATATGAGTGTACCGGTGATGTTGTAGACTTTAGAACTTGGCTTGGTATATCTATTCGAGATCACAATGATGAGTACTATGGATTTAGATGGAGTAACTTGTTTAAATTGGTAAATTTTTAGGATTACACCCAAAAAGCCTATACATGTTGTTTATTAACTAACTACACTGGTTAGTTAACCCCCATATAAACCCTTTGTTTACTCTCATTATAAGAGTAAGATACCCCTAGATAAACCTGTAGAGCCAATTCTTTAGGAATAACACCAAATATTTGTTTCGTTACACATTTACACCTTAGCCTACCCTGTTAGATTAAGTCTATTTATCAGTTGCTAGTTGCTTAAAGTGTAAAGTATGTATTTCCCGAGTCTTGTGTCAATTTTCTATTTTTGGTACGGTTGGGAAGAAATTTGCACATTGCAAATAGGAATGTAAAAAGTAGTCAAAACTCATGTATTTTTACTACTATCACAATTATTGGTACGTCCGAAGAATGAAGAATTATTGAAGGAACTATCCGGAGTTATTATGATCGTGAAGATGGTGAAATTACACCGAGATTCGTAATATAGTATAGTGAAAAAAAATCAAAAAAATCAGAAAAATCTCAACAAAAAAGAGGAGGAAAGTTTGAAGATAATCGTTTCACGAAAGCATACACCGAAGGAATTATATGAATGATCGATTATTCGTTGATACGTCTTATAAGTCAACGATGTAGAGTATTGTATAAAGTGGTAGATATCGCCACTTGTCTTGTAAAAGTATGTAAAGTATGAGATGATTGGGAAGTTGACCGTTACGGGAACGCCAACTTAGGTTGTTGTTTTTTATCTATGATTAAGACGTTGTGTAAATAGTTGTGTCTTTTTCATGGTAACGGTCGGGAAAAGTGTCTAGCAACTTGTACCTTATTTTAGGACTTAATCTATTTGCTTCGTACATTTTATTTAACAACAATTTATTTTCCTTTCCTAATCATTAACCTTGGGTTTTACTCGAACGAGGATGTGATCGAGTCATGCATGTCTATTCCGTCATTACGGCCATGTATGCGTGATTCAACTGCCTTGTTGGTTTACTACTTTTGGTGAAGGTTAGAAGATCCATACCCTATATCATTCTTCATCCTAACCCTTGAATAAACTCGAATGAGGATGTGATCGAACGCACATGTCTATTCCGTTGTTACGGCCATGTATGTGTGATTCAGCTGCCTTGTTGGTGTGGTACTTTTGGTGAAAGATTGAAGAATGATCAACCCTAAGCCTTAAAATAAAAACCCATTTTACCTTTATAAACTTGTTACTCCTTAGCTCTAGTGGTGAAGATGTGTATCCTTGCCAAGCTTATGATAGAATACTCGTCACGACCGAACAATTGAGCAAATTAGTTACATGTTACCACATAGATTAGTTGAGTGATTTGAGTGTTTTCATCTTCTTATTTCGTGAGGTTTTTTGGTTGTCTACTTGTAATAGATCAAATAAATGCTTAACGGAAAAATACTTAGGGATACATTTTTATAAATATCTAAAGGCTACTTGAGGACAAGTAGGATTCAAGTGGGGAATATTTGATGACATCAAATAATGTCACTTTTATAGCATCATTTATCCCATGTAAATAACCCATTTTGTATAATTATTGCAAATAATTGTTAGTTAATCGTTTGTATTTGAGAATTGCAGTAATTATGGAGTACTTGGTGAAGATTAGCAAAAAGGCACTCATTCTGGAGCTTAAACAAAGACATTTGAAGATTACTATTCTGACATCCAATACACCGTATCCATTAAGGAAGATACGGCGTATTTGTTCCTGCACTTCACTTAAGACCACGAAGGAACAAGATTCAATACGCCGTATCCAGAGAAGACCAATACGCCGTATTCAAGTTATAGTAATAAAATATTCTGGAAGATATCGAACGTGGTCCCTACTCCAAAAAACCCCCCAATACGCTGTATCGAAGTCTTTCGATACGCCGTATTGACCCAATTCCAGACCTTATAAATATAAAACCTAAAAACGGGTTTTTAGTGTGCTAAATCATATTTTCGATACCTAAACCATAAAAGTTGATTTTCAGAAGAGCAGAAGAGGTCGAGCAACGCAATTAATTCCATAGGAAACAACTTGTAATCTCCTATACTCTTGTAATCGTTCAGTTTTTGGTATCATTCGTTAACTCGGTTATTTTACCTTGGATAAATTATTACTCTTGTATTGATTATGACGTTTGAAGGCTAATACCTTCGGGTATTAGCCATTATTATGAATATTTGAATATTTGGTTTGTTTATATTGATTGCTTAATTTATCGTTGATTGCTTGTTTAAGTTTATCAGTTTATACTTGTTTACGTGTTTTTGTATGAGACCTATCATTCAACTGGATCTAGTGATACGGACCAAGTAATCTAGATGCCGGGATGGCTCTTGTTGGGATTCTAGATTTAATGAGACAAAATAAATAAAAGAATGAAACATAAGGACTAAATCTAGCATTATGGAATTCTACAAGCTGGTGGAGAATTATTGAAGATTTAGTCAAAGATATTAAAAGATAAAGATTATGGAAGATCTCCTTATGAAGATAGAAGATATCAGAAGATCAAGTTTAATATTTAAATGATTTATTTGTCTTATACTTATCTTCTTATGTAAGTCTTGATCTCTCCCTATATAAAGAGATCATAGACATAGGTTTTAGAGATAGCAGTGTCGACTGATGAGAGTCGAATAGTAAAAGGTGTGTGTGTGTACACCATAGTTAGATTATAGTTAGTTAGTAGCCCCAAGTTATAGAGTTGGGGTAATAGGGAAAATGTATGAATGAAAAACCTTGTTCAATAACAATTGTCTTTATTTAATTCCGATGTGCATATTGTTTTCATTGTTATTGTTAATTCTAGATATAAGGTCTAAACAACCGGAGCTTACAACGTTCTTATCAATTGTTTTTATCAATTAGTATCAGAGCCTCGTGACTCGTGATATCTAGGATCTCAAGGTTTTAGGAGTTAGTGTTTATGTATTTTCTATTTTCAGAGATTATATACAGAAAATAGGGTTGTGTATAAACCCTAATTTGATAAAAACAGAAAGAAATTGATGCTGCTGTATGTTTTGTTGCTGAATATTCAAAAGTTGTTGTATGTTTCATGATTAAAGCAGTAACAAAGAAGATCCATGGCGTCAACAACATGTTATTGAAGGTTAGGGTTTGCGGGTTAAAAACATCAGGAAACAGCAAACATATGAATTTAGTGCTGCTATGCTCATGTGATATTGGCTGATGAATGAGTTTGTATTTGTGGTATGGTTCTGGTTTGAGTTGATTGAAGCAACAACAACATATTAGATTTATGTGGTAAACCGAATTTTGATGATGGGCCAAGAAATGTTAACTTTGGATGGACTGAGTTTTTGCATCAGATGGCATTGCTTTGGACGTGGTTTGTATAAGTGATGCTAAGGTACTTTAATACTGCTCATTTAACCAGGTTTATTTTTGTACTGCCAAGCTTAGCGACAGCGTAGTAACAGAATATCGACAGAATAAGTGTCACTAAAAGCTTGGGAGGAAGGAGTACTTTAATCTGTGACAGATTTGGGACAGTTGAGTAACAGATAATGTGTCGCTAAAGGATATGGGATGAAGGAGAATAGAAATTAGTGACGGTTTTATGACAGGATAAAAGTGTTGCTATGCATAGGAATAATACTGCTAGCTTACTGGCTGCGTGGTGTATGTTTGAACTATTATGGGACGAAAAATGATTGGGCTAACTATTTACTTGATTTGGGCCGTGTAATTGATAATGTGGGCAAAAAGTTTTAATAGTTTGGCATTGGATTAATAAATGTTGGACTAGGTAATGCACATGGGCTAGATAATATTTATTTGATAACTCATGTTTTTAATTTTGAGCAGATGGGAGTTTTGGAGTATTTGTGTGTAACCGGTATTCGTGTATCAAGTTTATATACTAGTACGTCATTACTACTTCTATGGTTTATACTGATTAGGATTAAAAAAGTTAGGCCTTTTTCTAGTTTGTTGATACTGCTTGTTAAGATTTTATGCTGCTAAAGTATTTTGAACAGTACTTATTAAAGGTGCTTATGATGGTTACTACTGTTCGTTGGATGTTTCTACTTCTAGCGTTAAAAGCAGTGAGGTTAATACT
>BQNB010080848.1:0-29804 GCA_026074375.1 Tanacetum coccineum
TATATCTTGTGCTGTTGATCTTGAAGTAACACGCCCCGGATCCTTATTCCGCTGCGACCCATTTTGGGGGTGTTATACATTTTACGAACTAAAAATATAAGAACGCATCAACAAGTTATGAATTTGAGTATGTTTTATCTAAAAGTATATATTTGAGTATGGAATGAAGTAATTTAACAAAAGTGATTTTTACATAAAGATTACGAGCTCCAAAGTCGTCATTTTATTATAACTTAGTTTTTAAGCTTTCAAGTGCAGTTTTCACACATCAAACACATGTTGGTGATAAAAAAAGATGTAAGAATGTTATGAGATGTTAATATGAGTATGAAAACATGAGATCTTGTTTACTTACAATTGATGGTAAAAATGTGAATGATTCAAGAACTATTCTAACCCGAAATATGTATTTATAACCCAATAATCAATACAAAATCACTAGCTAATGAACCATCAACCCAACTCTTCTTGAATACACTTGCAAAATTTTATGAAAACACTATATAAAGGGGTGCTATTGCCGTGAGCTAGAGAGATGTTTTTGATTTTATATTGTGTGTAAAACAATAACTAGTCATATCTTTATATAGTGAATGAATTATGCAAATGAGACAAAGGTTGTTATTAATGAGACAAAGGAAGTACTAGTGTAAGCAAAATATGTGGAGAAGTGTATAAAGGGTTAGGCTAGACTCCAATTTAGTGTACTAATGTAAGAATGAGCTAGCAAATAAGAAGGAAATGACACATGGTTTATATGTGTGTGTGGTGTGTGTCGTGGGTATCCAAGGAGTGAGGGATAAGTTTTCAATTTCAAATGTTTAATGTGCAAGTATAAATGTATAAATATGTAAAGTGGTAACATGCGCCTAGATGACAAAGCATGTACAAGTTGGTTACATATAAAAAAATGACTTGTAGGTGTGGGCTAGGTGGGGCGGACGTGGGACAAGGGGGGAGTGATTTTCAAAAACTTAAAGTTTGCATGCAAGTATATATATGTATGTGTTGGTGCAAAATGATGACTAAGATCTTCTTGTATTTTGATGATGAAAATATATATTATGACACTTAAAATCATTATCAAAAGCTTGAAAGAGAGGAACATGCCTTATATGCTTGTTAGAAGATAATCAAGTGAAGAAACAAAGCCAAAAGAAGAAATCAAGTTTATATGATGACCTTAGAGGATGCTTTAGTATTTTGGCCATAACTCCTTCATCCAGACTGCGTTTTACTTGATTCAACTAGTCACGAAAAGGGAAAAAGAAGATCTACAACTTGAGAAAGGAATCAACATGTGACTCCTGGCGCGCTAGCCACGCGTTGACACGTGGGCAGCCCGCCATACGCGGCTTTTGATTTTACGAAAGTTGTTTGTCAGCTTTCCACTTACCCGACACATGTGAAAACTTCAATAAAGGCATGTACATGATATTTGAGCATTTAGAAACACTCCAAATGAGGTTTAGACTTAAAGAGGAGCAAAAACGAATCCTCTTATTTTTCTATAAAATGCCAACTCAAATCTTTTATCAAACGCCTCTAGCCGAGGCTGAAACTTCTTTCTAAACCTAGTGTGATCATATTTTCAACATACCATCTAATGAAAGTACTCATTTGACCTTAATCCAGATTTATAATGTTCTTAATCACAGATTTTACTCCCTTATTGGTCAAACTAAATCAAATGTCACTTTGCGTAAACGCATCATTTCCCGTTATAGGATATGTTTTCCTTAAGATGCAAAGCACTTAGCTTGTTTGCATCAAGATGATTAGTGATAAAATTCATTGTTGATTATCATGGATTAAAGTCTAAATGACTAATTGATTTTGTGATATTTGGAGATTAATTATACTTTGAGTTTTCTCATCTCCCAACCTATAAATGTTTTTACAAACTCACATGTATTCCATACATGTACAAGTCCACACTTCCTCTACACAATCCTATAATCCACTCTTCCTAATCACTTGTTTACCTTCTTACCCAACAAGTGATTTCATTCTTTTACACACACTCCAATCATCTTCTTCCTAAACAATCCCATAATCACATTTGCCTACTCTTTTCTATCTTATTGGCAATGTGATTATAAACCCAAATCAATCCTTTGATTTCATCCTTATCTTCATCTTCTTCATCCTCATAAGCCTTCACTAAATAATCCCCAAACCTTATCCTCAACATGCCAACTCAAATTTTCTTACACAATGTACATTCCTTGTACTTGTTGTACCTTATGTCCCCTTCATTCCCAACCAAGGATATTCCATATCTTATCGAAACATTCTCCACCACTCATTTACTATTCACCTTCTTCTCCATAACATTCAAATTTCACATACACACACTCCATCATCTTCACCCTTGATCAAGACACTTCATCAATCCAAGTTCCTATACTCTTTTCTTCACCATTGGATTGAAACTCAAACAAAGACAACAAACATACTTTCTCTTTTACCCTTGATCAAGCCACCTCATCAATCCAATATACCTAATTCTCTTCTCAACCCTTGTATTGATTTCTCATCTCAAACAAGCACACTTCCTTGCACAAACATACACTTCTCACTCACACAACAAACACAACTCTCTTATCACTATTCATCTTGCCATATCATCTATCCACCTTATCTTTTCTATTTACATCCTCACCCTCTATTTCAAACTTAGATCAAGAGTCTCACTTCTATCACATCATGTCACATCCTGAAAACTCATTCACAACCCATTTCTTCTTATCTAACATGTGCCTAATTTAATTTGAAATTCAAATTCTTCCCCCTTCTCGCTAAGCAAAGAATATTCCAAGAATATTATCTTGTACTCTAACTAGCTATTTCAAACCTTTATTTGTATTCCAACTAAGCTAGTTAGGCTTTGATAAATACCCAAAATACCCCTTTTTGATAATTCTTTTATCTTTTTACAATATCGGATAAGCAAAAGGCTTTTAAATACTTCACAAATGCTTTTATCAAATAGAAATTTGAGTTGGTTGACCTTAAGTGTAGAATGATTGAAATGTCATAACATGAAGTACAATTAGGGTTTAACAAGAGCGGGTAGTTAAAAAGTTAATAACCCAAAAAATGGTTTCGAGCATCTGGCTTGTTGGTCACGCGCTGACACATGGCCAGTGCGCCACTTGCGAAAACATTTATCCCACTTTGGGTTCTTGGCCTATAAATACCCCCTATTGGCCTCTGTTTTCTCGCCTCTTTAAAAAATTCTTTCCTCTCTTTTCTCTTCTCTAATCTTCTAAGTCTAACACCTCTTGTGTTCTTAATCTTCTTTTCTATCATCTATTGACAAACACATCTCTGCAAGAGAGGCACACAAGTACTTAATCCACACTTGTATGTTAGTAGTCGAGGGTCTTCTTTCTCTTACCCAATCTATTAGAATCAAGTCTCTAGGCTAGGATAGGGATTGATTCTTAAATCAACTTTTATATTTAATTTGGTTGTAAGGGAAGTCTTGTATGTTAGTGATCAAGCCTAGATTATTGGGGATCTAGTTGGGGTTTAGTAAGCTTCCAATGGAAAGTTCTTAGTGGTCTTTGTTGATTTAAGTGATCCTAGAGTTTAAGTCGAATCACGAGTTCTTAGGGGTAGATTTTGAGGGCGAAATACCGTAGGCAGTAACTCTTCTTTGTGAGCACTGGTCTTAGTTGAAATCCAATGGAGTTAAATTGTAATACGGTTTATAGTCCACCATAAGAGTTATAATAGGAATAGTATAGGTGTCGTGGATTTGCAACTGGATATCAGAAGGAGTAAATCTCTTTTCCCGAACCAGTATATATCGTGGTGTCTCTCTTTATCTCTTTCTCTCTATCTACATATTGTTCTTACCACAAAGTAGATTTGCACACCACTCGGATCTTTCGAGACTTGAAGTTTTTTAAACTTCAAAGAAGTCAAGAAAATCGTATTCACCCCCACCCCTTCTACGGCTTTACAATTGGTATCAGAGTAGTTTACTCAAGTTTTCAAGCGTTAAAGCCTTCCCAAGAAGTCATTTTAAATTGAAAACTTCTTTTTAAAAAATTCAAAATCTTATCTCTGGTTTTTGAAAAAGTTGAGTAAAGATCCATGGCTCAAGAGAACTATGTTGATGGGTTCTCTATGCAAAGACCACCTTTGCTAGAAGTTGATGGGTTTTGATTTTAGAAAACCCGCTTTGCGGCTTACATTAAGTCCAAAGACATTGACTTATGGCAAGTCATTCAAAACGGCGACTTCTACTTTGAAATAGAAGACTCGGAAACAAAGATCTGTGATAGTGCTGCGACATTGGCAAAAGCTTATAGCCATATGTACAATGGGAAGTCTAGACACTTAGCTGTCAAGCATAACATGATTCGTGAGCTGATCACGAATGGGGTAGTATCTATAGAGTTTGTGAGGTCTCAAAAAAACATAGCTAATCACTTGACGAAGAGACTGGCTAGACACTTGGTTATAAAGTCTGCTGAAAGGATGGGATTAAAGTCTAACTAAGTCGATGAATGCTAGGACACCCAACTCCTTACTGAGAAAACTTGGCAGCTGAGTTCAATGTGGAAAGCTGAACATTCAGTGGACTGAAGCACATATATTTACATATCATCCCAAGGATGTGCTTGGAACCTGCTGATAAAAGAGGATAAAGTTGTTAACTTCTTAATGGTTAATTTCTTTGAAAAAGTGCTTAGTAGGAGCATGAATAAAGAGGAACCACCTATGTAAATGTTGAGGTTTTGCCGCTTCAAGAAGCATGGACTTTGGCTCTAAAAACATTTATGAATTGGATATGGACACATGGCTTGTATAGTGTCAGGAGTTTCTTATGTGTTTGAAAACTTGTGTGTTTTTATCTTCAGGTATTCAAATGGGTTGAAGGGTTTAATTCTTAGAACACCCTGATTCTTGAATATTTAAACGTGTAATTACTAAGATGGAAATTCAATCCTCAAGACATTTTCATTTAAGCACTTGTTTGTTTATAGTTTAATTTTTCATGCAAAGGTATTGTACTAAATTAGGGAGGATTGTTGGAAATTTAGTTTAATGAGGGTTTAATTCATACCGGTTAAGGGACTGGAGGTACGAAGTGTACTCCCGTAGGTCACTGAACACCTTGAATCAGATAGTAGTTAAAAGGAATTCATGTCACTGATGAACTTCAGTGAGTTCACTCTTCAGTGAGTAACTCTGGACTAAAGGATTTTAATCAGGGAGTAATCTATCAGAGGAAGTATCCTCAGCGGGTTAACCCATCAATGAGTCTTTTCAGTATTGAACCTTCAGCTTGTATGCTCTTCAGTGAGTTAGCTGATGGTTTAGGACGTTGAAGGATTGACATCGCTAGAATGAATTTAATGACTTGTAACTATTTTGATCATTTTATATGGTAAGTTACAGTCACATTTAATGACCACATTTAATATGGTCATTGTAACCACCAATATCTTAAATCAAGGAAGCTAGTTATAGAAGAGATTATATCTCCTATAATCTCTCATAACTCCTTTGACTAGGGTTTTGAGTATTCTCCTATAAATAGGAGATCACATAACTGCATGAGAGATAAGACAGAAAACCTAAACACAATGCAGTGTTCTTGATTTGTGGCTAAAACAAGAACAACACTTGGTTTTATCCCAAGGAGGTATTCGTGATACCCAAACATAGGGTCGAATAATCTTCTTTGGAAAGTGATTACACGACTTCAAGTGATATCCATTAACCATCTTTGTATTTAGATAGACTATTGATTGTTTTAACCCTAATCTGGGACACATAACAACCAACATATGTCATGATGAATATCTGTATGTTGAAATCATACAAATATTTAAAAAGTAGATGGATGATAATATCATACAAATATTTAGGAAGTAATATTAAACTATCATTAACAATCAAATAATATAGAGTATTAGACTGGTTCATTTTAGAAACACTTGTGGTGCCAAGGTTCATGAAAAGGCCACATCGTCGTGGTCATTTTACAACTTAAATAAAAAAACGTAGCATATACCAAGTTCGCGAATAATTTACATAGACAATTGAGGTGCGAAAACTTGAGAACTAAAAATGTCACAAAAAGTTCGACAAATCCTCACTTTTGTAAAAGCGTAGAATCGACAAATATTCTCTTCTTTGGTTGCTCTTTAGCCATAGATTTGGTGGTAGAGGTGAGTCATTGGTGGAGTCTTGATATCCCAACGAATTGTTTTTTTCTAAGTTGGCAATTTTGGTTTCAGTCGCTAAGTGTGTCCAAGGCGAAAAGGAATGTTTAGAGGTTGTGTTCTTGGCGTTATGGTGGCATGTTCAGACAAGACGACAGCTAGACACTGATCCTAAAATATGTATGTTTGCACTCACCGTGAGTATAATAGAACCAAAGAACATTAAGAAAGTGATGAGGTGTCATTTTATACACCTTTTTGGGGTCATTTTACCCCCTAAAATGATGCAAATATCCCCATTTATCGTGCTTAATCGTTTATTTTTGTTGTTTTAGCATTTGGGAGGCATTTGGAGAAAATACACGGACTTGGACTCAATTTAGGAAGAAATTAGACAAATAAACAATCTTACAAGATTTTGATGAAGCTTGGATTTACATTGCGTGGAGATGGCGTCGCAAACCCCTCTGACGCTGTCAAAGTCTCAAGGTGACGTCGTCGTCATTCTTTCTGACACTGTCGCAGTAGCCGACTTAGAAGAAGCTCATGGAAGATTCGGTGGGCTGACGCCATCGGAATTAACAAGCGATGGCGTCGCGACTTATTCCCTGTATATAAAAACACTATTTTTCATGTTTTTTGGTGGAAAATCGTGTGGAAATCGTTAGTCAGCTTTGGAGAAGACATATAGGTCGATTGTTTGGGTTTTTTTAACCCTTATGTACTCATCATAACTCCATGTTTAATTAAAGTGAAGTTCTTTATCCTTTTTAATCATTCGATATGTCTATGTGTTGTTTGATTAATTGTTCTTCGCTCTTAATTAACATGCTTGGCTAAATATAATTGTATTTGCTTATGATTGCATGAAACTTAGTTAATTTTCTCTTTTATTATTGCTTCTTGTTAATGGTGTGCGCGTTAGGCTTTATAAAACTAGCTATAAGATATTACATTAGCATAGATGTCTAGGGAAATGCGGCTAGGTTAGAGGATACCCACGCAATAGTCTTCATACTACCTTGCCATTTGGGTGAATTCTGAGTTAGGTGTTTAATTTATTTAGATACTTACACATTCTATTATGAGAGTAACGGGCAATAAAACGAGAGAAATTAACTAAGGAGTAGTGCATGATTAGGTGAACACATTTGTTTAACCATACGAGTTTTTCCATCACTTTTGTGACACCCCGTAAATTCCCATATCAATATTTTTCTTTTTACGTTCATTATTTTAACTTTTATAAGTTACATGTAAATTTGACCTAAAACCGAGAAGTTGTCCCGCATAAAACTGAAAAACGTTATCGGATGCGTTCCGACTTTGGACTAAGTTTAGTCTACTCATATTATACTTGTTATATTATACCATAGGGGTGTGTTGGGGCTTGACTAGTCAACAAGATTGAACCATAAACCATAAGCTTGTCCTATATATACTACCACTTATCCCATTTTAGGATATCCATTTCATTTCAAAGCCACCAAAACTCTTCTTTCTCTCTTCCTTGTGGTTCTAAGCCACGGATCAAAACAAAGACCCCTTTACAGTTTTCATCTTCCATTTTTCTTGTGATTCAATTGTTTGAGGCTGTTATCTAAGGTTATTCAAGGTGTGTACAAGGTTCATTACATCCATTTCAAAGTTTAATCAAGGGTTTAAAAATCTAGGGTTTCATTATATTTTGGGTTTTTTCAAGATCCCAGCCTCTTTTTCATGTTCTTATTATTTCTTTCTTGTTTATCATACTTGTAAGCTAGATCTTGAACTCATCTCTTTCATTTATTGTTTATTTATATTCTTATGCATAAATCTATAAAATCCCTGTGTTTGTGTCACCATTTTAAAAGTAAATAAGATGGATTTGTAAATATATAAAGGGGATATGTTTATTTTATAATCTTATTGATGTTATTATTAAGATAGGTAGATTAGTATGTTAATGAGATGATGGAGTTGGGATTAAGTTAGTATTGTGTATGGATTTGTTGTTGGTTTAAGTGGTGGAAGGATATTATGTTAAATTTGAGAGTTGTGAAGTTGTGGTTGATTTTGAAAATAGTCCCTGAGTTTAAGGTTTCGTAAAAATGATTTAAAATTTTAAAACCTTGAAATTATGTTAGCTTATGTCGCTATGGAAATTTTGATATAAAGAACACTAAAATCGGGCTTAAAATGAGTAAGATATGGCCGTTTAAAGTTTGGCGAAACTATATTATTTTTGACAACTTTTAAAGTATTCTCGGACTTTCTGTCAAGATTTCGAATTAAGGTTTTGACCCCTTTCGGATCCGAATCAGCTAAAATGTATAAAATAAAAGTCGTTCGGAATGAAATTTTACATACAATAGCGAACTTTCTTTAAGCTTGAAAGTCAAAGACGAGGGAGTTATACAATGAAAAAGTTGAGTCGTTGTTGAGACACTAATAAAGGTAGGTGCTGTTTGGATATTAAAAACGGCTTTTCGAGCGTTTTCGAGTCCGTTTGAGCTTTAAAAACCTTAGCGAAAGCTATTGTATCATTCATATAATACTTAGGGAGCGTTTAAGAATAACATTCTAAAATGATAATTTTCGAAACACCGTTAGGATATTACTAAATATAGTATGTTTTTATTTACGAAATATATACTAGCGAGACGAAAGTGGAAGTTAGACGTTTAAATTTCCCTTAGTGCGTTTAGGGTGAATGTCTTAACAAATATTAGGGGACGGTAATAATGTTCGGGGTTTCTAAAATTTCCAAAAATAGTAACTTTCTAAAAAATGGTAATTTTTCGTCTAAGTGACGTAACTTAACTAAAAACCTTTTACCTTCGTAAAGAAACGTTTTTGCTAATTAAACTAAGACACAAACACATATGGATGCTATTGATTTCTATAAACGATTTATGCGTCGTTTCGTTGTATATTTCTTTTTCCTAAAGCACGTCTTTTAATTAGGTCGCGGTTAGGATCTCGTGATTTCATTCGTCTTTCGTTGATTACCTTTCACTATCGTTTAATTAGGTGAGTGTCTCATTGCCTCGTTTACTTGTTTTGAACTATTTTGGGGTGAGAAACATTCTCGTTTACAAACTTGTTTACACTATTAAATCAAACTCGTTTATATGTTCGTTACAAACTCGTTTACAAGATTGATTTTACACTCGTTTTTACTTATGGATACAAGTACGTTAAGCTTTTACTAATATGTTGGTTGTTCTTACTATAGAGACAAATGCTTTAAACTTTTACGTATTGACTAAGTTTCCCTATTGCCACGTAGTACACACTATCATGAACCGTTAATTACTTTGTGTAAACACGAATGTTATGAATAGATCTACTGGGGTTGACACCCCCACCCTGAGAATTATGGATGAGTACATTGGCCAGTGGGTGCATTTCATTTGAGGTAGTACTTGGGTGTTTTGGCAAAACATCAGAATCGAGATGAGTCTATAGGACTAGGATACATAATTTGTTAAGGCTTCGGTGTCATGAGCTTTGGGCAATATCATAAACACTTTTGTGATTATTGTATGTGTTACAATAGTCATACGTTGAAATTTTGGTACTTTACACTACTTTATTGAACGTCACTGATTGCTAAACGTTTTTCATGATACTTGGAATGAAACATAGTCACTAAACTCTTTTGGCCCTCGTAAATACTTTACTTAAATCTATGAACTCACCAACTTTATGTTGACATTTTTAAGCATGTTTTTTCAGGTGCTTAGGTTTGGACATCTCTTGATGTGCTATATGTGGGGTTTACATGCATTTGGCTTCATACTTTCCTGAAACATTTGTTAATCAATTAAATATTGCTGTCTATTTGAAAACATATTCTAAGCTTCCGCATTTTGACGATTTAAATTATCGAGTACTGTTAGACTCAAGTCATTTTAAATTTATGCAACGGTGTTTACTTTTAAAAAACATCTATATAGTGTTCGTTCTTTGTACTTTGTGATTGAAGTATTATGATGTCACGTCCCGGTTACCTATTCCGCTGCCACCCATTTGGGGGGTGTGATAGATTAGTATTCTGTAACACCCCCATCCAACATACATTGGATTGCGTAGCGTAATTAGCATTTTGGATGTTACTAAATAGCACCATTCATCAAGACAATAGAAAATGACCCAAAGGAGACGTTTAACAAACATGTGTTCCATTATTAATCAGAGTTAAAAATGCGTTTAGGTCCCCACAGAATCGCAACCACAACCGTTACATCATTTGAAAAACTGTTGTTTCAAGATAAAGACATTGTTTTAGAACAACATAAGACATTGTTTTTAAAAGACCGGAACACACAAGTAGTCTTTCACCAAATCCATCACACGCACGACACCTCCACGCCATCATTTTCTTCATCCTTGGTTATCTGGGATAAAACATGTTTAAAACGTCAACAACAATGTTGAGTGAAATTCATAGAGTTTAAGATAATTAATAAGCAATAATCTTTGAACACATAATTAGTTCTTGGGAAAACAAAGCAACGAATGCAATGTATAGCAACTTCTTTTCTTTCACGCAATAAGCTCATGACACTGAACGTTAACAGTACATATGGCGTGTCATATGTTAGTGTGCCCCAAAACAAGGTATGATTGTCGTATACCTAATACTTCTAATACAAAATGTTTCATTTTGACAAGGTGCACCAACTAGGATTCAAAACCCCCGACAGGGTTGTCAAACCCAATAATCTATTTAATCAATTAGTGTTCACCACACAAGTAATTATGGTTCAGAAATAAGGACTTCGACAATACAACTTATGCGGAAACAATCTCGTTATCGGGTCCAGCATACCATAAAATTATATGTGTTCGATTTTATAAAACAAACATGAATCCCACTCGCGGGTTTTATAACAATTAAAATATTTAAATGCGAGGCTATGAACTCACCTTAAGCAAAAGATCCAAATCAATCAAGCGCAAATAGCTTCACGTCTTAACCGCGACCTATATAATAGAATATAGATGCGTACGAAGATCAACAGTAATTAAATCATATATTGACATACTTCATATATATATATTATATTGTATATATATCTATGTTATATATATATGGTATATATATATGTGTATGATATATATGTTATATATATATATGTGATATATATATTAAGTTATATAGAAAATAATAGTATATATAAATATAGAAATATAAATATATATATATATATAAATAATAAAATATATATAATATTATTACGTATATACAATCATATACTACAATCTCCAAGTGCGCCCAAAAACATTCATTGACCACTTAACAATATTACCAACATTTTCCATAAAGTTTCAATAATGAGAACGTTACCTGAAAGTAAGGATAAAATAGATCCGAACTTCATATCCGTAACAAATTAAATAAACATTACGAACGATTTGCACATTAAAGACTCTTAATCAAGAGTGTTACTAAGTTTACTTTCAAAAGTCACACTTCGTATTGAACTTTTTACCACCCAAAAATACCAAACTTGACTCGGACATATCGAGCGAAAAACGTACGTTATTAAGAGTTACGTGAACGATCCCACCTAGCGTAACGGTGGCTTAGTAGTAACACTATCACTTAACATTATCAAAAATAACAATCAAAAATTTATCGACTCACTACGTCGAGTCAAAAATTCGGTCAAACATGGATCAAAACCCAAAACCTATGAGCAACACTTTTCGACATAATCCGACTATCCATCAAAAAACAGCTTAGCTCGTCGGAGCGACGCGAGAGCGAGAGCGGAACCAAAACCAACAAAAAAAAACCTTCTTCATAATAAAACACAGCTTTCATCATAATTTTCCGCACTTTGAATCATCTAGCAACAATCACAATATACGCAATAATATCACTTTAAATCAAAACAAGAAACATAACAAGAAGGCTTACAATCTATCACGAAAATCAAAATATGGCTTCCCCTTTGGCTTCTAAAATCAGTACGACCACGAAGCAACGAAAAAACCCCAAAGACCAACACAAAAAAAATTTTAGTAAAAATTTAATAATTCATCAACAAAAAAGTATAGTTATTTAGCAACACAGAGCACCAAACACATTAACACCTAATATAAAAACAAAAACCAAAAATCAATAGACAAACATAAATGATGGAAAAAAAAAAAACAAAAAAAAAACACAACAACATCACTTACCACAAAAAAACAACAAAATTCAAACAACAAAAAAAACGACTATAAAAAATAAAAATAGAAAACAACTAAAAAACATAAAAAACAACAATGAGTAGAAAACTAGAAAAACCAAACTTTTTCAAACAACCAACACTAAAATAATAACAATCTAACTAATCTAAACACCCTCTATTACTCGAAATCACCAAGAACCAACCAAAAATTCAACTTCTTCAAATCTTATTGCATGTGAGGTTTCTATAGTGGGATTTTGTAGACTTTGAAACCAGGGATTAAGACGTATATAAAAATGATTTAATTGCATTTGGAAATTAAGCCAAAAAAAAAAAAAACAAAAAATAGGGGGTTTTTTTTGGGGGGGGGGGATTGTGAGGTAGCCCGTACAAAAGATAAGAAGAGAGGAGGAGAAGAGAAATTTTTTATAAACAGTTTATTATTTGTGTCGCGAGCCATATATAGGAAAAACATCTTGGCATTTTCAATTTTAGTCCCACATCCTTAATCCTTTTAAAACTAGTACAAAGTCCTTTTTCTTTTATGTAAAATCGTGCATAGACTCGTCACTCCACGTTAATAATTATTTTAAACCGAGCCCAGCTAATTTTTTCGTTAAAACATTTAATAGAGGACTAAACTCCGTAAAACAAACACGAACTTTAAACATGTTTTTTACAAAAACTCAGAGAAACGCCATAAAATGTAAAAATAACATATTGACGCTCTCGGAGCAACAAAATAAATTTTTCTGACTTTCTTAGACACTAAAAACAAATAGAAATTCAATCACAGCATGAAATTACCTTATAAATGGAAATTCTCATCAAATCTTATATAGCATAAATGACTATAATTATTTACGTAGCAAAAATAATTATCTTAGCTCGAGATAGTCGTTGACCTGAAACTCGGATTGTTACATTCTCCCATCCTTTAAGGAGCGTCGTCCCGTCTACATCTCGACTTATCCCTATCCCTTGCTTTCATAGCCTTACTATGTAAAGAGACGAGGTACGTTTTCTAATCATCTCCACGTTCCCAAGTAAATTATGGACCTCTTTACGAATTCCAACGAACTTTAACAATAGGTATCCTACTTTGCTAAAGTCGCTTAACCTCTCTATCAACAACTTCCACTGGCTCTTCAATCATATGCAACTTATCATCAAGTTGAATCTCATCCATCGGAACAACAATATCGCTTTCCGCTAAACATTTCTTAAGATTCGAAACATGAAACGTATTATGAATCCCTTTTAACTCTTCAGGCAACTCCAACGTATAAGCTACAGGACCAACTCTAGCTAGAATCTTGAATGGCCTAATGTAACGTGGACTTAGCTTTCCGCGCTTTCCAAAACATACAGTGCCCTTCCATGGTGATACCTTGAGCAGTACCATATCACCAACTTCAAATTCCAATGGCTTAGTTCTCCTATCTGAGTAACTCTTCTGGCGACCACAGGTAGTTGATAAATGGTTCTTAATCTGGACGATCTTCTCAGTCGTCTCACGGATCAATTCTGGACCGGTGAGTTGTCTATCCCTAACCTCACTCCAACATACAAGTGATTTACATTTCCTTCCTTACAAAGCTTCATATGGTGCAGCCTTAATGCTCGTGTGATAACTATTGCTGTATGAGAACTCGACCAATGGTAGATGGCGATCCCAACTACTTCCAAAGTCAATCACACAGGTACGCAACATATCTTCCAGCGTTTATATAGTCCTCTCGCTTTGACCATCCGTTTGAGGGTGGTAAGCGGTACTCATATCCAAATTCTTCCCCAGCGCTTCCTGAAGCGATCTTTAAAATCTTGACGTAAAATGGCTATCTCGATCCAAAATGATCGAAACAGGAACACCATGCCTACACATTATTTCCTTCAAGAAAAGTTGTGTGAGTTTCTCCATACTATCTGTTTTCTTCATTAGTAGGAAATGAGCTAATTTGGTCAGTCGGTCGACAATAACCCAAATCGTATCATACCCACTTGGCGTTCTCGGTAGTCCGCTCACAAAATCCATAGTAATCCTTTCCCACTTCCAAACTAGAATCTCCGATTGTTGCAGCTGTCCAGATGGAATCTGATGCTCTGCTTTGACCTTCGCATAAGTCAAACACTTACTAACATACGTGGCAATATCCGCTTTCATATTCGACCACCAGTACAATGGCTTTAAATCTTGATACATCTTGTCCGATCCCGGATGGATGGAATACTTGGACTTATGCGACTCATGCATAACCAAATCCCTCAATCCACCGAATCGCGGCAACCAAACACGATTTCTAAAACAACGTGTTCCATGAGGGCGAAACTCGAATATTTGCTTAATCAATCTCCCCAAATTTCTGCCGTCACATTCTCTTCTTTCATTGCTTCCTCCTGAGCTTCACGAATCTGCTTAGGTAGATCATTATGAACAGTCATTATCAAAGGTCGAGCACGCAATGGCTTATCCCTTTCCTTTCGACTTAAGGCATCAGCCACAACATTTGATTTTCCAGGATGATACCGTATCTCACAATCATAATCACACAACAACTCAATCCATCTTCGTTGTCTCAAGTTCAGTGATATGTGTTTAATCACATATCAACTTTCCTTATTAAAATGAGCTTAAATGACCAAAAATACATGAAAAATACATTGTATATGTGTGCTTTGTAAATTGTATGCTGCAGGTAACGGATATATCAAGAATGGACAAAAACGAAGCCAAAAAGGACAAAAACGAGCACGAGATTGGAAGAGCGTGAAAAAACGAAGCCGAGAGCATATTTATCTTTAATGGGCCAACTCATACCCGTGTAACGGGCCAGGTCAGCCCATTAACATTTGAATTACACAAGCCTTTTTATAAGCCTAAACTATTAATACAAATCCAAGTCCAATCCATTCCAAATCTAAACCGGCCTAAGTTATAAGCCCAAGTCAATGATACAAGTCAAGTTTATAAATGATTGGACAAAATCAATGTTCAACCTTCTTCCCTACTTTTCACATTTTACACAAGTACATGGTAAATCTCCACGCACTCCCTCCGCTTCTAGAAGGCAAAGCCTGACACGTCTGACATAACTTAAGCCACGTTGGCGATCCTAAAGCATTTCATTGGCTGTTGAGACGTGGAAGAGGGATCAATGGTTCATATTGATGGATTCAAAATCTGTCATGATTGAAGGGCTAGGATTGATGCTTGGAATGCTCCTGAAGATCTAGAATCATCCTCTCCTCACTATAAATAGAGAGGCAGTCACACAGTAGTCAAGGGGTAGTTTTTTTAGTAGCTTTTAGTGTAATTTTCAGCTTATTGTAATTTTCTTAATGCAATTTCATTTTAAAGCTTGTAATCTCTTTTCTATTAATAAAAATTCAGTTTACTTTTATATTATGTATTAAATTCAGTGTTTAAGTTTTATGCAAATTGGTTAAACATGTGTTTAGAAATTACCTAATAAGCTAATAAGCTCTCATTTACTCTTTAAGCTGCTGCTTGTTCAATTTAGCTTTCCCAAAGCTCAATTGAATAAGCATTTCTCTCAAATCAACTCAAAATAACTGAATAAGCCATTTGGAAGATAAGCCAGACCTGGAAGGGCTTATAGGGCTTATTCAAAGCTTATTCTTTAAGCTAGCTTGTAGATTTAAGCTCTGTTGAGCAATTTTGATCCCTGTTTGAGCTGGGATCAAGGTACATGTTCCTTTACTCTTTTTAGCTTAATTTCTGTTACATTGCTTATTTGCTTATTTAGTGCTTATCATTGTTGTTTTTGTGCTTATTCTGTCTAGTAGTAGCTTAATATGTCTAGTTTTTAGTTTAGATATAGCTTGTTTTGAATCTGTCCATTTAATAGTTAAAACTGCTTAATTAGAGGTTAATGCTGCTCAAATCTGCTTATTAGTGTAGCTTAATAACTAGTGCTTATTTTCCCTAAATTTTAGCTTATTTGTCTTTGATAATCAAAGTTTTTAATCTATTTTCATAAATTAGAGTTTATTTTGATCTGTTTTAGCTTTAAATTTGAAATTCAAGTTTTAAAGGGGTGTTTGGGACTAGCAACATTAACTTGATAAAATTAAGTGTATGCTGATTTAGTGATCAAGTTAGTTTTCATAAGCTCTAATTAAGTCTCATAACTAGTTTTCATCAGGTTAAAATAAGTTTTGATAAGTTTTGTGGTTAAACTCAAGTCTGCTAGTTCAAGAGTTATGCTAAAACTGCTTATTAGCTACTTTTATAAAATGAATGCTTTAAGTGTAGATTTTGTGCTTAGAATAGGTCTCATTTGAGTAATTATAAATCTGTTTTGAGTTTCATGTCCTTGGGATAGCCTTTTGAGAGTTTAAGTTCTAAAACAGTTAAGTAGAGCTAGTTTATGTGTTTGTTCTTAAAAGTCAGTTTATGCAGGTCATTTGTGGTCACAATTTAGTTTAACTTAGGTTAATTTTGATCATTTTAGCTTAATGAAGTCTGTTTTCAATCTGTTTTAAGCTTTTAGTGTGTCAAAATCAGTTTTAAAATCTTAATTTTAAGCTGCAAAATGGTCATTTTATCTCAAAAAGTTAAAAAATCAAGTAGTATAGTCTGCCATTTTCTTATTGCTTTTCTAGCTTATTTCTTTATCTAGTTTACTTAAGTATAGCTTTTTAGTGTTGTTTGATTCTAAGCCTTAATCTGTTTTTAGCTTTTAGCTTAATTTTATTGCTTATTAGTTCAAAATCTAGCTTAAAAATAGTGATATTAGTCTTATAAAAGTCCTTTAAGCCTCTGTCTGAGTGAACTGTCTTTATGCTTTTTGGTGCTTTTAAGCTTATTTGCTTATTTCCTAGTTATTAGTGCTTATTAAGTCTAGTTTAGGGTCTGTTTTAAGCTTATTAGTTTTCTAATTCCTTTTTGAGTCCAAAAATCAAATCAGTTTTAGCTAAATAGTAAAGTAGCTTTCAAGCAATCTGTCATCATTGTTCAGCCTTTTTCTTAGCTTATTAATAAGTTCTGGTAAAATTCCTTTTATTAAAATTCCTTATTTTTGCTTATTCTTTAACTTTTTAAAAAGAAAAATAAAAAACCTGTGATACAACACACATGCCTTACCAACTGCCCTTGGGTCTTTTTCAGTTTACCTTTGCACCATTTAATACTTAAGCCTAGTTTAGGTTTAGCTTATTTTGCTTATTCGAATTTGAACAGCTTATTGGTTTAGGCTTTTGGAATCATTTTTCTTTGTAAACCTCAAGTTTAGCGTCTAGTATTTTTAGAAATTTTTTAGAAATTTTTAGGATTAAGTTTAGTATTTTTAATTTAATTTTTAGTATTATTTAGTTTAAAAAATAGTTTAAAATAGTTTAAAATTTTTGAAAAATAATTTATGTCATTTAAAAAATAGGTTAAAGCATTTTAGTTTAAAATTTTGCATTTTGAGATTTTGGAGTTTTAATTTGTCATTTTTAGTTAATTAGTTAGTTTATTTTAGTTTTTAATTAGTTTTTATTTTCCTTAAATGTCGTTAGATTTTTAAATTGCTTTAATTTCTAGGTTAGCGTGCCTTTATGTGCTTTCCCTTTGCGTTATTAGATTTAGAATTCAAAATCCAAAATATTAATTATTCAAGCACCCGATCACGAACAGAGACAAGATCTTCAATCTTCACACTTCGTTGGGAAAACGACTCTGGAACGATTTGATCTTTATCTTTTCTTAAGGGTAATTTTCTAATCGATACTTTTTGGAAATATATTTTATTAGTGATTAGCTTATCACTCTTTCACAAGAGTAGTTTGCCTAGTTGCTTTTACTATATATATAATCTAGAACGAATCAATGAGCATTGCTTTAGCCGACTCCGTCCGGACATTAAAAACCAATTGATGCCGGCCACTACCCCTTTGATTGGATTCAGTGGTGAAATAATATGGCCAATAGGGCAAATACAACTACTGGTAAGGATTGGGGACGAAGAACATTCCACTTCAGCTTGGATGAACTTTGTGGTCGTAAGGTCACCATCCCCGTACAATGAAATTATTGGAAGACCAGCAGTTAGAAAATTACAAGCGGTTTCGTCAACTGCTCACGAAATGCTAAAGCTCCCGGTGGAAGGAGGAGTAATTACTTGATGACATCAAATAACGTCTATTTTATAGCATCGTTTATCCCATGTTATTAACCCATTTTGTATAATTATTGCAAAGAATTGTTACTTAATCGTTTATATTTAAGAATTGCAGTAATTATTGAGTAATTGGTAAAAGTTAGCAAAAGGCACGCATATTGGAGCTTAAATGAAGATATTTGAAGATTACTATTCTGAAGACCAATACGCCGTATCCATCAAGGAAGATATGGCGTATCCGTGCCTGCACTCACCAAATACCACAGAAGAATAATGCTCAATACGCCATATCCAGAGAACTCAATACGCCGTATTCAAGATATGGAATCAATATAATATTCTGGAAGATATCAAGCATGGTCCCTACTCCAATAAATCCCCCATACGCCGTATGCTATATTATTAGATAAGTATAGTAATATACATATAACATATACATATATATATATATATAACAAATATATATATATATATATATATATATATATATATATATATAAAATATAAATTTATAATATAAATATATATATATACTGACTAATTGAAGACGAATACAAATTTTTGGCCCGTTGCCGTGAAGGTATTACAATTATCCGCGTTAAAGTTGAGATTAGTGCATTGAAGACCTTCCCCGTGGAGTTATCGTTGTTTGTGAATATATATTTTAAAATTCTATATTATTTTTCATTTTCTTTTATATAAAACTGAAAAAATACAAAAATATTTTATAAAATACCAAAAAAATTAAAAAACAAAAAAAACAACCGTTGTGTCACTTGTGAAAATGGTTCATCTTTAGATTAACAAACTATAAGAGAGGTTTAAGGAGGGTTGATTCCCTGACTAACTTCGACCCGAAAAGGAGAAGGTTTTAATACCGCTATCAGCGCTTAAAAAAATACACACCCTTCGCTTCTTTGTGCGTTTATCTAGAGAGCTACCGTATACTTGTTCCGATATTGGTTAAAAAATAATTCGTTATAATCTTATTTTTCTATCTTTGATTTTAGTGCATGATCACTCGTTATACTTCTTCTAATCTATTTTCTCCGCTTAGCGACCCCGAGAGTCTTATTCGACAAAGGAATTTAGGTGAACCATCATCTCTTTTCGACTTCGAAGAACTATAAGCATTCCTCATAATAATCAGGGACCGCCTCCTGCGGGTCCCCCTCCTCAAAATAATAATGGTCCACCTCCGGTGGTGAGACCTTAATAGGAGGCCACTCTCCAATCTATGATCGAGGAGGAGGTTGTGCAACCGTCTATAAATGGACGGGCGGACCAAATGCACCCGATTCTAATTAGGCTACGGATTTTTGACTACGTCATCACATGATTCAAACAAGTCCAAAATTCTTGGCCAATTTCACGGCTTACCTGTCATGATTGAAGCGAATAACATATTGGACAATTTTAGGAAGACACCCAACACATGAAGCAAAATGGGGTCTCCCGATGACGCCCTAGCGTCTATCTCTCTTTTCCAGATTCCATGACGATCATGCAACCCCAGCTTGTAGAATCGCCTTCCCAAGGAATTTAATCACTCTTTCGATGAAATGATGCGGAAATATATTCTCTTTTTTTTTATTATTTGTTTTTTTTTGGTTTTTCTAAATTTCTCTCAAATATTTTCCCGCCTTCGATGGTGACCAATTAAAGGAACGAGATCACGAATTATTTAGACAAACCGCGAAACAAACATTAATCAGGCAATGGAGCGTTTACAAGTTGTCCATGATCGTTTGTCCTAAACATAATATGCTATAGTTACACAGATTGATACGTTCTATAATGGTTTGACGTTAAGGCATCGGGACACCATCAATGCTGCAGCAGGAGGAACTTTTATGAAGAAGACACCGGAAGAATGTTACGATTTGATCGAGAACATGACCGCTCACCACAACCATTGGGACACTTCAACAACTCGAGACGAGACATCTAGAACTATCTCTTCTACTACTACTACCGAGAGTCCAGAAGTTGTTCGACAATTGGAAATGATGAATAAGAATTTTCTAGATATGATGAGACAAATACAATCGGTCAAATCTGTGAGTACGAAGTGCGAGACTTGTGGTGGTCCCTATTCTTTTACCGAGTGCCCAGCCGTCGGTGGCTACACTCAAGAGGCCGCTTATGCTACTACGGGTAACCATAATTCAGGGGGTAATTCCCACCAACCACAAGGTGGCCGTAATTTGATTAGCTATCGCTCGAATAATTACCTCAGACCACCCGATTTCAATCAACCGAATGTGCCAAATAATCAAAACCAATACAATCAAAATCAAGAATACATTCAGAACTGAGGAAATAATTTTAATCAAGGAAATTATCAAGCTCCTAATAATCAAAATCAAGTTCAACCGTCCGAAATGAGTTTTATCAACCTACATAAACGATTAATGAGACTAATATGAGAGCCCATGCAAAATCAGATACTACATTGAAAACCAAATGAAGAATGATTTTGAGACTTTCGAAGGCAAAACAACCAATAGCTAAAAAACATTATGGCTAAATTTTTACCTTCAAATACATAGTCCCTCGGGTTCGGGATCACTTCCTAGTAATACCATAGCTAACCCGAGAGGTGACTTGAAAGCTATTACTACCCGAAGTGATGTTTCTTATGATGAACCTATGATTCCACCTACTTCTTCTCCTCTTCCGAAGGAAGTGTTACGTGAACCAGAGGCGACAATAGGACAAGTGCAAACTTCAAATTTAGGAATAACACACACAACCTTCCAACCCTTCGATATCAAGTACCTAATTTTAAGCAGATGTTTGCTCCAAAGCCTAATCCAAAACCGTCGATATCTTATCCTTCAAGACTTAACGACTAAAAGCTCCGTGAGAAAGCTAATAATCAAATGTTGAAGTTCCTTCAAATCTTTCAAATATTACATTTCGACCTTAGCTTTGCGGATGCTCTTATTCACATACCTAAATTCGCCTCTACTTTTAAGAGTCTGCTTAGTAATAAGGAGAAATTATTCGAATTGGCAAATACTCTATTAAATGAGAATTGTTCGGCGGTGCTCTTAAAAAATTTGCCCGAAAAACTTGGTGACCCCGGCTGATTTCTCATACCTTGTGATTTTCCGAAGCTAGATAAGTACTTAGCCTTGGCCGATCTTGGCGCTAGCATTAATCTAATGCCTCTTTCTGTATCGAAGAAGTTTTCGCTCCCAGAACTTACTCTAACTCGCATGAATCTCGAGCTCGCAAATCGATCGATTGCTTATCCGGTTGGTGTTGCCAAAGATGTCTTTGTGAAAGTAGGAAAGTTTCATTTTCTGGCCGACTTTGTTGTCGTTGATTATGATGTAGATCCTCGGGTTCCCCTCATTCTCGGGAGGCCTTTCTTAAGGACGGCACGAGCATTAATCGATGTACACAGAGAAGAACTTATTCATAGAGACGGATATGAACAATTGATCTTTCATGTTGATAACACTTCGAAACATCCTCATGAGTCAATTATCATGATTAATTTTATTGACACCACATGCGAGGATCATTTCTCCGAAGTGTTAAAATTTTAGAAATCAAATCATCCCTCGAGTGGTAGTACCATTCCTTTTTCTAATTCTCTTCTTGAGGAGTTCGTCGATGAACTCGCTCTTCAAAACCCATTTCCACCAGGAAATGAGGATGATAACTTTGATCCTGAAGCTGAGTTTAGAAAAATTCAATATTTACTGAACCAAGATCTATCGACCGAGTCTTCGCCTATGTCTGATATTGAGATTATTGATCCTATTCTCGAGAGGTTCACCGACGAACCTGCTCACGTTTACTCACCTCCACCGGGAGATGACGATGATGACAATGATGATCTTTTTACGACTTCCCTTCTCGACTTACCAACTGTGGAGCCCAAGGACTCTCTCATCATGGGGGATGAGGATCATTGAATTATTCCTGAAAAGGAATCAAAGGAAGTAATAAAGTCTAGTGTTTAGGACCTTGTTCCAATCCCAAGGGAGTCCGAGGATACGTTTGAGGTTAACAAAGAGTGTGATTTGCCTTTTTCCGTGACTTTCTCTAATCCTCTTTTCGATTTTAATGATGATTTTACCTCAAGTAATGACGAGTCACTTTCTGAGGAGGATGTTCAGGAAGAAAATTTTAAAATTTATTCGAACCCGCTTTTTGAATTTGATGACGAGTACATTTCTAGTGACGTAAATCCTCTTTTCAATGAGGTGTTAGAGGACATCGAGAACAAGGACTCTTATGTTTCTAACTTTGATGAGTCGGCTTTACTTGTCACATCTCTTTCCGATGCTAATGAAGATGAGTGTTTCGACCCAGGAGGCGATATTGATGAAATCAATGCTTTTCTAGATATGGATGTTTCTACGGATATTGAGGGCGGTTATTATGACTCGGAGGGAGACATAATCTATCTTAAGAGTTTGCTTATTAATGACACTATCCTTAATCTCCCTCCCGAGGTGTTTTTAGATCATAACTCAAGAAGCTTAAAGGATGAACCAGATAATAATGATTTGAAGAGTATGGTCAAAGTTTTTGACCCCGGGATTCATGAGACAATTATTTCTTTGACATATGTGAGGTTACCCTTTGAGGATCACTACTATCTTTCCCTTACATTTGTTATCAAAATCTTTCTTCCTTTTCTTACCTATCTTATGAATTCTCTTCTTTTTCTCTCCTCTAGGAGTGAGGACACCATTTTTGACCTTTCCATCTCCGCTTATAGTTTCTATTCCTTAGAGCCGGTGGCATATGAAAGTCCGATGATGATTTTTCTATTCTTCTATTTCTGCCACAAGGAAAAAGGAATTCGGGGTGAGTCAAGCTAGAGACTCACACAAAAACAAGCGCTTCTCAGGAGGCAAACCGTGTTTCTATCTTCTTTTTCTATTTTCTAATAAGTGTGACGTGAGGAGGCTCTCATCTTCCTTTCTCGTGTTTTGTGGCTTGTGTTTTATGTTCAGGATTGCCTGGATTATGAAGACTCTCGTGCTCGTAGTTTTGTCCATCATTCACTCAAGCTTCAATCCTTAGCACGCTTATATATGGGAATCAGATATCCTAGATCTTATTGACTAACGGTTATTCATTAGCATAATTAATAAATGACTTTAGATTTACGTAAAGACCCTTTTATATTAGGATTATGCATTGGTTTTAGTATGGGGTGGCAGTCTTACATTGAGGACAATGTTTAGTTCTAGTATGGGGGGTATCTATCGATTTGATCTTACTTGCATTTACCTTGTCTTCATGTAACCCCATTTTACCACCAAAAATACCAAAAATATGTGATTTTATGCAAAAATTAAAAAAAATTCAAAAATAAAATAAGTGTTTTGACATGAATTTTTGACTTTCTGATGGTGAGAATAAGAATAAATTTTGACTTGATCGAGCATGTTGCGCTCTAGCTTGCCCCTTAGCCTATCTAAATTTAAGCTTTTGTTAGTCTTTTATACAAGAAGCTTTAAAACGCGAATTCTAGCTTGAAAAAGCCAAGAGTTTACAAGTTTCCATAATAGACTTTAAATATGCAAGTTTGATTTTATTAGACTAAGCATTCACGGATCTTTTTATTAAAGATTTTAAATTTGCGAAGAATAAAAAATGATAGAGTTAGATATAAGTTAGATGCTAAGCGTGGAGTAGTTGGATCTCTTTAAAGCTCATAGAGGTTAATTGTGGCTTTTTGCTCCCACCAACTTAAAAAACGTTATATTATTGTTAAATAAATAAAGTTGCTTTGGTTTTTGCGATTTTTAGTTTAGATCCCTTCGTAGAGATTCCTTCTAGTGAAAGTAAGGTACACATCGAGGTTTTGTCAGTGTTGTGGGGAAATAGGCTACCGATTCTTGACGGCTTGCTACAGTTGTCTAGAAGTTTAAAAAGACCTACAAAGACTTAAATTGGCTAAATATAATAATAATGTAATAAACCGAAGCCGAAATAAGACTTCTGGATCATGGTCGGTTCGCGCCCGATGTGACAGTCATTTAAAGGGTGAAGATAATAATAATAATAATAAATCCGAGATTGATAAAAGTTTACCGGATCATGGTTGGCTCGCATACCGATGTGACAGTTTTCAAAAAGGTCGAGGATCTCCTGGTCGAAATAAGACTCCTGGATCATGGTCGGCTCGCATAACAATGTGACAGTTGTTTAAAGGACCGGGGGGAATAATAATGTTGCAATAATAATAATAATAATAATAATAATAATAAAGCCAAATTTCGACTCCAGGGTTATCTAAATAAAGCCTCCGTCTCTGGACTCGTATTTGAGTTGTTTCAGATGAAATAAAAAGGATAACCCTAAATCATGCGAATTTAGAGCCTTAATGTGGACCTTATTCTCACCATATCGTCTCTTACAAATGATTTAATAACTAATTATGGTCAAACTGGTTTACTTTATACTGAAATAAGGACATAATCTTATTTTGTCACCAATAAAAAAAATAAAGTCCAAGAGGATTTTAGGAATAAGAGAGCAGAAAGTTAGCTATGCGTACAACAATTAGCATCTATGAGTAATGTTAGCATCTTAACTGTATTTACAATGATTACGTTTTAAGCTTAGTTGGGGCGTGAAAAATCAGGACGATGGATTTTATCCTTCTAGTGTTTCTTGTTCCGTGATCCTAAAAGTTATGATTAAATAATGAAAGTCAAACATGTAGTTTACTTTAAAAAATATATGATGATAATAGATATATATATAAAAATGGTAAAACGAGGCATTTTAAACTATTGATTTCTTAATCCCATTTGATGAACACTTAGCTACTTTTAGAGGTAATTAATCTAAGGGGTTGAAATTTTTAGTTTCCTATGTGTGTATATGACATTACGTGAGGAAACATAAATAGCTTAGTATGGGGGATTTTTTATATGTGTTTAATCACATATCAATTTTCCTTATTAAAACAAGCTTAAACGAGCATGAGATTAGAAGAACGTGAGAAAACAAAGCCGAGAGCATATTCAACTTTAATAGGCCAACCCGTACCCGTGTAATGGGCCGGGTCAGCCCATTAACATTTGAATTACACTAGCCTTTTTATAAGCCTAAACTATTAATACAAATCCAAGTCCAATCCATTCCAAATCCAAACCGGCCCAAGTTATAAGCCCAAGTCAATGATCCAAGTCAAGTTTATAAATGATTGGTCAGAATCATTGTTCAACCTTCTTCCCCGCTTTTCACATTTTACACAAGCACAGGGTAAATCTCCACGCACTCCCTCCGCTTCTAGAAGGAAAAGCATGACATGTCTGACATAACTTAAGCCACGCTGGCGATCCTAAAGCATTTCATTGGCTGTTGAGACGTGGAAGAGTGATCAAGGGTTCATATTGATGGATTCAAAATCTGTTATGATTAAAGGGCTAGGATTGATGCTTGGAACGCTCCTGAAGAACTAGAATCATCCCCTCCTCACTATAAATAGAGAGGCAGTCACACAGTAGTCAGGGGGTAGTTTTTATAGTAGCTTTTAGTGTAATTTTCAGCTTGTTGTAATTTTCTTAATGCAATTTCATTTTAAAGCTTGTAATCTCTTTTCTATTAATAAAAATTCAGTTTAGTTTTATATTGTGTATTAAATTCAGTGTTTAAGTTTTATGCAAATTGGTTAAACATGTGTGTAGAAATTACCTAATAAGCTAATAAGTTGTCATTTACTCTTTAAGCTGCTGCTTGTTCAATTTAGCTTTCCCAAAGCTCAATTGAATAAGCATTTCTCTCAAATCAACTCAAAATAACTGAATAAACCATTTGAAAGATAAGCCAGACCTGGAAGGGCTTATAGGGCATATTTGGAGCTTATTCTTTAAGCTAGCTTGTAGATTTAAGCTTTGTTGAGCAATTTTGATCCCTATTTGAGTTGGGATCAAGGTACATGTTCCTTTACTCTTTTTAGCTTAATTTATGTTACATTGCTTATCTGCTTATTTAGTGCTTATCGTTGTTGTTTTTGTGCTTATTTTGTCTAGTAGTAGCTTAATTTGTCTAGTTTTTCGTTTAGATATAGCTTGTTTTGAATATGTCCATTTAATAGTTAAAACTGCTTAATTAGAGGTTAATGCTGCTCAAATCTGCTTATTAGTGTAGCTTAATAACTAGTGCTAGTTTTCCTTAAATTTTAGCTTATTTGTCTTTGATAATTAAAGTTTTTAATCAGTTTTCATAAATTATAGTTTATTTTGATCTGTTTTAGCTTTAAAGTTAAAATTCAAGTTTTAAAAGGGGGTTTGGGACTAGCAACATTAACTTGATAAAATTAAGTGTATGCTGATTTAGTGATCAAGTCAGTTTTCATAAGCCCTAATTAAGTCTCATAACTAGTTTTCATAAGGTTAAAATAAGTTTTGATAAGTTTTGTGGTTAATTTTATACAAAACTCAAGTCTGCTAGTTCAAGAGTTGTGCTAAAACTGCTTATTAGCTACTTTTATAAAATGAATGCTTTAAGTGTAGATTTTGTGCTTAGAATAGGTCTCATTTGAGTAATTATAAATCTGTTTTGAGTTTCCTATCCTTGGGATAGCCTTTTGAGAGCTTAAGTTCTAAAATAGTTAAGTAGAGCTAGTCTATGTGTTTGTTCTTAAAAGTCAGTTTATGCATGTCATTTGTGGTCACAATTTAGTTTAACTTAGGTTAACTTTGATCATTTTTAGCTTAATGAAGTCTGTTTTCAATCTATTTTAAGCATTTAGTGTGTCAAAATCAGTTTTAGAGTCTTAATTTTAAGCTGCAAAATGGTCATTTTATCTCAAAAAGTCCAAAAATCAAGTAGTGTAGTATGCCATTTTCTTATTGCTTTTCTAGCTTATTTCTTTATCTAGTTTGCTTAAGTATAGCTTTTTAGTGTTGTTTGATTCTAAGCCTTAATCTGTTTTTAGCTTTTAGCTTAATTTTATTGCTTATTAGTTCAAAATCTAGCTTAAAAATAGTGATATTAGTCTTGTAAAAGTCCTTTAAGCCTCTGTCTAAGTGAACTGTCTTTATGCTTTTTGGTGCTTTTAAGCTTATTTCATTTGCTTATTTCCTAGTTATTAGTGCTTATTAAGTCTAGTTTAGGGTCTGTTTTAAGCTTTTTAGTTTTCTAATTGCTTTTTGAGTCCAAAAATCAAACCAGTTTTAGCTAAATAGTCAAGTAGCTTTTAAGCAATCTGTCATCATTGTTCAGCCTTTTTCTTAGCTTATTAATAAGTTTTGGTAAAAGTCCTTTTATTAAAATTCCTTATTTTTGCTTATTCTATAAAAAGAAAAATAAAAAAAATGTTTTCACAAAAAGGTAGGTCACATGACTCGAACCTGTGATACAACACACATGCCTTACCAACTGCCCTTGGGTCTTTTTCAGTTTACCTTTGCACCATTTAATACTTAAGCATAGTTTAGATTTAGCTTATTTTGCTTATTCGAATTTTAACAGCTTATTGGTTTAAGCTTTTTAAATCATTTTTCTTTGTAAACCTCAAGTTTAGCGTCTAGTATTTTTAGAAAAAATTTAGAAATTTTTAGGATTAAGTTTAGTATTTTTAATTTAATTTTTAGTATTATTTAGTATAAAAATAGTTTTAATTAGTTTAAAAATTCAAAAAAATATTTTCTGTGTTTTAAAAAATAGTTTAATGCATTTTAGTTTAGAAAATTGTATTTTGAGTTTTTAGAGTTTTAGTTTATCATTTTTAGTTAAATAGTTAGTTAATTTTAGTTATAAATTAGTCTTTATTTAATTTAAATGTCGTTAGGTTTTTAAATTGCTTTAATTTCTAGTTTAGCGTGCCTTTATGTGCATTCCCTTTGCGTTTTTAGTTTTAGAATCCAAATTCAAAATATTGAATATTCAAGCACGCGATCACGAACCGAAACAAGATTTTCAATCTTCACACTTCGTCGGGATATGACATCCGGGAGATAAAATATTGTTTGTCTTCAAGCAATTTTTTTATCAAACAGGATACTCTCTATACTATTACTTATTTGGTATTTTAAGATATATATATTTTATATAGACTAAATCACATCGAACCATAAGCGCAAATGTTATAAATAGATCTATTTGGGATTGACATCCCCGTTCGGGTAAGTCATCCTCACTGTGCCGGTTTGCCGGACAACAGACGTATACCATGTTGAATTTGGGATGTTTTGGGTTGAACATCATCACGGGCAATGTTGGCAATTTATATTGCAAGTCATACATGTCGAGCTTCAGTGTCATGAGCTTAGAAAAACATAATTGCATTTTGTGATAGTAGTATGTGTTGCTATATCCCGGGGAAAATCTTGTGGTCCACACTACTTAACTGAACATCATTGATTGGTAAACACTTTTTATGGTACTGCGAGTTAAGCAGTGGACAATACATTCATTTGATCCTAAATTTAAAAGTACATTTTGTGATATTGTGTACATCACAATTATCATACATTCATTTTGAAACATTGCGGCTAAACTTTCATACGTACATTTTTGTGACTATTTAATGATTGAAATGGTCATGCACACTTTGCAAATCTTTGGTTCAACATTTATGCATAAGCAAACCTACGAACTTACCAACTTTATGTTGACACTTTTAAACATATTTTTCTCAGGTGAATTAGATGCTTGGCTTACTTAATGTGCAATGAAGTCTAAACAATACAAGATTACTTTTTCAAACGACACATTTAGAGGTCGTTCTCTCATAGCTTGTGCAAAAGTACTCATGAAGTAACGCTCCCAGACACTATTCCTCTGCGACCCAATTTGGTGGTGTTACATATTGGTACAACCGGAATACCCTATTGGAAATGAGAAAATATAGCCATGGATTTTATCACAAGCCTGCCAAAGACAACAAGCTGTTACTACACGATTTGGGTAATCGTGATCATCAAAAGAATTATGTTGACGTGAGTCGCAAACCCTTAGAATTTCAAGTTAGAGGTATCTCTGTGGAAATGAGTGATACGTTTTGGCAAACGTGGAAAGTTGAACCCTAGATATATTAGCTCTTTAAGATTCTAGCTAAAGCAGGAACCGTTGCTTATATACTCGAACTCCCAGAACAACAAAGTAGAGTCCATAGCACCTTTCATATGCCAAACCTAATAGAGTGTTTGTCTAACGAAGCACTCGTCATTCACCCAGAAATGCGAAGATTAGTTTTGAAGGAGATACCCTCACCTTTATCCCCGCCAACCTGAAATCCGAAATCACACACTAAGCTTCGGGGGGGGGGGGAAGACTGTAACACTCAGTAAATTTCCGGTCAATATTTTTTATCATTTATGTTCATTATT